>MU161232.1:33518-47668 GCA_015888305.1 Antheraea pernyi | reverse complement strand
TCCTATACATTTGTGTAGACGACAATGCGCATTATTTGTTTGTGTATTGTATAGATCATATTTTTGCTACGATCATTAGTAGTTATGGGAAGTTCCACATGAAATGGCACGTAATATTTTTTTTAATTCCTCATTTTTATTTGTTGGACTTTGTTATCGGTATAGAAGCCAAAAATGATCGTTTTACAATTTTTTTTTATACTATCGGCGGCAAACGAACATGCGGGTCACCTGATGGTAAGTGATCACCACAGTCCATGGACACCTGCGACACGAGAAGAATCACAGATGCGTTGCCGGCCTTTGAGAAAGGAATAGGCTCGTTTCTTGAAACACCTGCACGACTGGTATAAAAAGAATCCACAGTACTATCATCTGCATAGCAATGAATGTTACTGATTTGTAACAAATCATTAACCCTAGATCACTAACCTTCGTCAAAACGATGTTTATGTCTGTCTGTCTGTATGTCCCTGTGAACACGTATCACTCTGAAAGTACTGAAACAATTTTGACGAAACACAGTGATAACTAATATTACAAGGTTACAGCTAGGATACTTTCTATCCCATAAAACGCAAGGGGTTCTCCAGGATAACGAAAGACAACAATTTGTAGTTATTGTAACTAGACTTTTTTGCGACACCTTAGTACAAGAGCCAGCAACGTTGGAAGAACGAGAATTTTAGTAAAGCTGGTTCTTTAATATATCTACCTTTATGCCCTTCAGGATTCAGGATAGCTGTTAGCTAGTTAACGTTGTGTTTTTAATGCGCATCACACATTTACAGGTCAAAATTTAGATTTTTAAATAATTTTTGGAAAAACAATTTTTTCAGTTACTTTTAAACGCTATTAAAACGTGAATTTATCACAGCTAGACATTTTAATGTACAATAATGTACCCGATGATATATTTTCTAAATAAAAATAATTAATTTCAAGCCATATTATTTTTTCCATTAATTTAGTAAACAATGGAAAACAACAATAATGGAAACTGCGCTAGACCATAGCCATAGCTAAGTTATTTTAGGTACATATTATTTTTATAGCAATAAATCAGTCTGACTATTGAGTAAATAACTGAAGTAATGTCTGAAAGATTAGATTTGTACTTATTTATGTCTTAATAAAATAATAATAAAATTACGGCTATCCCAACATGGTTTGAAATTACTTTTATTTTTATTTACAAAAAATAGCATGGGACACATTATTGTTAATAACAAAGTTTCAAAGTTAGTGAAAAACAAAACATTCTAAAATTATATAAGCATCTATATTTTTGCCTGTAAAGTTGCGATATGTACTACTAAGCGCAACGTTTACCGACAGCCAGGTAGTCCGCACGCTGTTCGGAAGAACATAAAGATATATAAAAAACTGGCTTATTTAAATTCGCTGTCGAAACATTTCCTAGCCCTTAGACGAATAGTTACAGGTAACTGACAGTTAACGCGTCGACGCGATGGTCATATCTTTTTAATAATTATATTTTTCTTTAATACAGTGGAGTGTGAAAAAGTTTTACGTATTGTGCATGTGCAGATTCTATGTACAGTAGTTTAGGTGTCGTGACATAAAAAAAAGAGAGAGAGAGAGTGTATATAATATATACATACATAAAATTTTCATTTCAATAGCAAACCAACTCAAGTATTACCTATTGATGTATTAACTTTTATTAACTTGGTTATCCCAGATCATTCAGTGTTTAATTTATCATTATTTATCTTATTAATATGTTTTATCGTTTAATTTACAATTTAACTCTATCAACTTGATATTTTATAATGTAAATTATACTGACTGTATAGTAAACGTCTACAAAAAAGGGAAAGGAACTTCGTTCCAACATGGGGTCCATAGACCCCTTAAGCTTTTTCTTACATTACCGCCAAATATGTAAGTCAGTTTGGTGTGGCTGCAATCGTGTTCTTGGTTTATTAAAATTTTTCACGTTTAAAAATATAATTGAAACCGGTGATAACCGATTTTGTGCAGACGAAGTTGCACGGGTCAGCAAGTTTAAAATAAATCGAATTTTCGATACATTTGCTTTTTTTGGTTTGTTGGATTATTCTTTAAAATAGTTCAATTTAGATTTTTTTTTCTTATTACATGACCTTTAAAAATATATAAATCCATAAAGTATTTAAAAAAATTATAACAATTTTTGAATTTTAAACTTTAAATCAAGTTCCTTTTTTTTCTAAACTTCTATCGATTTCTCAATTTTTAAGCTTGGTCTGGTAAAGAGTTCTCTACATCTAACATTTACTTTAGATTTTCGATACATTTCCTTATAAAATTGAAAATTAGATATCGTTTTCTATTGGCTAAAGTACACAGCATTTACGTCGATCGTAAAGAAATACACATGTACATTTTTACACCGTTTTTATATTTAATCGTAAACGTGAGATGTAACACATTTACTGTACCTGGAGAGTTTAAGTAGAACGATAGAATTGTGTGGATATCCTCTCTTATTTTAGATACTAACTCGGTAATCTTATATGTATTAGCTGACTCGGCCACCCGTTGCTGTGGTTCAGTTATGACATGTTGCATAAAACACGTGCACCATAAAATAAACTGGAGTTGACAAAGAAATTCAAAATTAAAACGTGGCACCATCTATGAGATATATTACAGCCAGTCCTACAGTTTTCTGTCAACAAACTAATTTTAAGCCTAATCTGTTTTACACTAATGAAATTTACAATTAATCAACATAGAGATTAATTTAATTAGTCTTAAAAAATATTGAGGTTATTAATCGAAATATAAATTATGCTATCTTTTAAGTTTGACTAAATTATATATAAAAACCAACTTTAATAATGAACGGTTAAGTAGTTTCAAAGTTCGTCGTGGACAAACATAATGACATTGTATTTTTATATATAAATACGACGAAATTAAATCCAGTTTTCTCTATAGTCTATAGTGACATTAAGATATGGATGTATCATTTTAAAGACAATATTTAGCATCTTCTTCTATCACTTTATTCTTGCCACGTACATAATGTAGGCTGGGATTTATCCGCAGTTTTACTCCTCTAATTATGATTGCGTTGTGTACAGGCATGAATACTTGTGAATTTAAAAGCAAGATACATATATTGGTGACGTGAGATAGCGTAATAGGCGATGAAGGTACCTGAGGTATAAAATAGAATACCTTAGGAAAACTTGATAATACGGTAGCTACAGTTTATATACGTTATAAATAAAACCTCATCGGATATCAAATGATTACGTAGCACGATATGGTATTGACTCCCAAGTGAAGCTACGAAAGCACCTCAGATGCTTGGCGAGAGATTTTTAACTTAAATGTGGTACAAAACTAGGCGAGCATTTAGAAAACATAACATTAAATATACATATATACCGATATTATAAAGAGATAAACTTTGTGAGGTTGTAGGGTGTAATCTCAGAACCTACTGGTCATATTTGAAAAGTTCTTTCAGTGTTAAGATAGCTCATTTATCGAAGAAGCCTATATATCATCACGCTAAGACAAATAGGAGTGGAGCACCAATTTTTTTTTTCTTTTGAGAGCTTCCGCTGCGTGTTAGTTCGTTAAGTGATGTTTGTTGGTCGTACTATGAACAACACTTATGAATTGTTATCAATATGTAACGATATAATAACTGAGCCACAGTTTAAAAATATAAAAATTAAGATTCTAAATTACAGTAATATAAAAATATGGCATTAATTATGTATAAAGGTTGGTTTATCAAGTATATCTTCCGTCGTAACAATCCTAATGTTTGTTTATTTTTATAATTACTATTTGCTTTGGATTGGATTAGTTTATAACGAGATAATATGTAGCTACATATTTTTTGAGTGTTAGTTCCTAGTAATCATCATTAATATTATATGTGAGTACATAATAAAATTTTAAAAGTATCCGCCTACTTCGTACCGAAGTGGTGAACTTATCCCTAACGAAATATACTTTGGGTAAGGAAAATCCTTTTGAAGCTTCCCGTTACGTATTTTGACTTCTCCTCTAGGTTTTATGATTTATTCATGAGCCAACCGATACGGATTTATGGATATTTTAAACAAGAAATCTTCGTCCAAAATGTGTGCGTGTATCGACGATTTTGCACCTTTTCCTCTTTAGACTCACACAAACACACAACTTTATTGACTTAATATATTGAAAGGTTTTTTTTACTTTTACATGTGTCTTGTATTAACTAAGGTTTTGATTCATCATCTTCAGAATCAGCCTGTAAGAGATCGACTGCAGGGCCATAGACCTCTTCTCGAAGGAAGGTGTGGACATTATCACCGAGCCAGCCCACGACGTATTGGCGATTTCAAAGTCTGAGAAATCCATAAATTCTACGTTTTCCCATAGAAGTTTCCTTCACCGTCTGCCGATAGTGTTACCAATTTAAGTTAGTAAATGTACACGAATTACGTTTTGATTGTTTATGGGAATGTAATAATAATATAACGTTATACTTTTTATAGTAGTATTTTTTTAATACTTTTTAGGTTTTAGCTTTCTTAGCGGCCACAATCTCGCTAAATGGCGATGTGGTCCAATATGGTAAAGACGTTAAACCTAGAGGGACTGGCTCAGAAGTTCAGCTAACATAACACAGCCTATGGACCACCTATGTGCTTTCCAACAGATGTGAAACTTGAAGGTGGTAGCCATCCAATCGTGCTTAGAAAAAGCCTTACCAACATATAATTTTTTCATCAGGATGTTTTCCTTCACCTTCGGCTCAGTTGCAAAGATTTGAATCTACTATACAGTGATCGAACAAGGTAACTACTGAGCCATTATCGCTTCAAAATTTTGTCATTGTTTTTGATGGTAAGTACAATATAATGCAAGGATAATGGTCACCACTGAAAGATAGTAAGTCCCAGCTTGTATACACTACTTGATTGGCTGATTATGAAACGCGGGAGAAACTAGTTATTGTATTAGATAGATTAGTTTCTGTATTTACTTGGAACATGACATGCCTAAGCAATTCAATATAAAATGTATTACATTTGATGTATGGTCCGTTACCACCTAGTAGATAGTAACGAAAATCTTGTAAAAACATATACGATTAAAGCTATTGTCAGTGCCCTTTCACAATCTTTTTTTTCAATACTCTATCAGTTTGACCTTAAAATCAACAAATATCAAAAGTTGAAGTAATAAAAGATGGTAACAAGGTGAGCTTAGAGAGACTAACCTCTACCTACTTTTGGAAAAACTTAAGATTTAGTAAAAGACTGACATAATTTAAATACTAGAGACAGTAAAAATTGGTCATTCCGGGCCACTAAGACAATTTTTAAGTAATAATGTTAGGATTTATAACAATGTACCAAAGCAAATTACTGATTTGCCGTATAGTGAGTTCGAGCATCATATCAATCAGGTTTTTATGTCTATGATCATGCAAAAGAGAATTCAAAATAATAGTATCTAAAATGAATTAATTGTAAGAACTTTTACTGTCTAAAAGCTTATTATAGAGAACATCAATATGTGAACGATAGTGACGTCTGTAAATGACACTCCTCTCTGTGCATCTATCAAAAATGGATACATGTCTATATTTGTAAAAATATGTACCATGAAAAGATACACCAGATCGAGTTGCTTACCGGTTCTTCTCGATGACTGGGTAATGTTTCCGAACCGGTGGTAGTTCTGGCGTTTATAAACGCCTTCTCAGGGCCTAAATTGAATAAAGTAATTTTGATTGACTGATAATCATGTGAAAGTAAATTACGAACGGGTAGTAAACTAAATATAATTGTGTAGTCTACGTAGATAGATCCGGGAGTACATATAGTATAGACTTTAAACACTACGTTGTAAAATAAACTATAAAAATGTAATCGATTTTTCTAGACGCTTCCATATTTAACGATATGCTTGAAGTAGTAGATTTGATCCACTTTGGATTTGTTAGACAGTGTTGTAAAATATTGAAATTTTAAAAGTTATTTTAAATTATATACGAGTGCTGTGTAACAGATTTAGTTATATATTTTCTATTTATATATTGACTAGTTGTGTATTACATTTGCTTCTAATTTTCATACTTCGTTGTCATAAGCATTCATAGTTCGGTCTTTCTCGGTAATAATCGGTTCAGGTCGAGCGCCCAAATTGTTCAGTGGCTAAGTGATATTGTGTTTTGTTGCTATCGTTGACCAGTCCTTCCGTTGCAACTTATACGTAGCAACAAAACTAAAAAAAAGGTGTGTGTGCGATTCACACACGATAGAAGTGAAACTTCAGTAAATCGACAAAAGAATGAGATGAATATATATAACAAGGGTAGGATAATTACAAAATTTATTTGTTTAAAAATGAATTTATATTTTTTTATTAATTAATTCAATAATATATTTCAAAGCCCAAAAAAATATATAAGGCCTTTTGGCCTTTTATGATTATGTTATGATTGATATGATTTATAACATATCATTACATACAATTTACACATTACATACAAATATATACAAATTAAAAGTGTTAATATATTCGAAAAAGACATGTGTTAGATAATTTGAACGTGTTGAATATCGGCCCATTGGCTCAGTTGGTTAGAGCGTTGTGCTAATAACGCGAAGGTCGCGGGTTCGATCCTCTAATGGGCCATGTAACCTTTTTCAATATATTTGTATAATATTTTGTTACGTAATATGTAATTGATTTATATGTAATTTCAATGTGATAAAAAATAATTACAAAGTTTATTTGTTTAAAAATGAATATGTTATTTAGTACAACAAGATATAAAAATACTCACAAACACTGTTAAATAATAACACACCACGCTGACTTCTTACTAAAAAGCTGCAATACGCAGTCGCATACAGTGTACAGTAGTATTAGCTCAAGTACTTTTCACATATAACACACGTTAAATGTTTAAATACAAGCAAGCATTAAACAGTGTACAATATACATACACACCGACATTTGCTCTCTCGCTCTGGCTCACTAATTTTTGTATTTGTGTCTATTACCTATCGTGTTTCCGTTGCATATGGTTTGAAATCACAACAATTCTAAAGAAGTTTCACTTCAAAAACGCGTTTGCTGTGGGTCCTTCTAAGAAAACAAAACAAATTATATTTCGTCAAAAAAGTTTTCTATTCTTACCTGAGTTCTGAGTTGCTATAGAGTCTTTACATCAACCATCATTTATTTATCATTTATATTTTTATATTTATTTATCATATATATTTTTAGTTATCAGTAAATTTTGGCAGTTGTATCTTAGGGATCTGAAAGTTTTGAGAATCAAAGACGTAAAATTCAACTAGATCGTTCTTTTCTTACAGTAGCTGGTTAGCTCTGTGCTTGATAGTAAGCACAATACAAACCGAGAATAATGGTGATCACAGAGAGATCGACAATCTACTGCCTATTGTAGCTATTGCTACCTATGAGTGGTGATGAGTACACACAGGCTGATGTAGGAACGCAAGATAGTAAAATACAGTCACGGTAACAGCTTTATTACTATTTTAATAATAAGATCGTTTCAGTCACACAGACATAATCACCTGGTACAAAGCCTTCCTGACCAAACTGTAATAAATCCGCTATAGTAACTCGATTAGGCTAGTTACATTATAAGATTCAATATTATATTTGTACTTACTAGAATAATGAGTGATTAAAAGCCGATAATTGACAAATATGAAGATATAGACAACAATACAAATACTTTCTAAGATACTAATACTTTCTATGCTAAGAATGGTAGAGCCACGCTGAAGCTATTATTCGTTCTCTTTCCCCCAAACACAGGCTGGCAACGCATTTTCGACTCTCCCTGTGTTGGTAGTGTCTATGGACGGTGGTGATCATTTAACATCAAGTGAACCACAAGTTCGTTTGCCAGTTATGACATTTAAAAAAAAACCTTAATACCATGTTATGTTTGCGTGATAGAGCAATGAATGCAGTTATCTTCAGAAATTCTATTTTCCCCGACCTAATTAACCAGGTAAATTGATAAAATACCTCACAACGCATATGGACTTCATATCAAAACAAACCGGCAAAACGGTTAATCCTAATTTGTTCGTTGCTATATCTCCCATGTCTACAATATGTACGGTTCCACATTTGCCCTGTATAATTGGGTAATTTATTTTGCCAACCGCAACATTACCAACTGCGTTCGCACACCGATACGGACCTGACTAAACTTTGATTTGTCCTCTGTCCTCGGGCCTTAATAAGTTTTGGATCATCTAAACCGGGATACGTTTTGATTTGAATAAAGTTCGTAATTGCAGCAATCTAGTTTTAATCATTTAATATTGGCTTACGGCTTACGGCTACGGCACAAAGAGTTACTCCAGAAAGAAGGAAAGAGTTTATCGTCTTGCAAAGTATTAAAATTTTTACGGAAACTCGTTCAAAATAGATTATTTGACATTTATTATAGACTAAGAAGTATCAAATAAACCGTCTAAATGCCGTTTTATATTTACCTACTGTATTATGGTAAACTTCTCAATGGTCAGGATCTCCTTCGTTGTTTTTTAATTCTAGGTTAGGTCATATTGTTATTTGTTTCATTCAAATCATTAATTTTTTAAATAGTTGTTGTTATATACTGTGTATAAAAACTTGTAGATATCATATAAATATCACTATTCTATAGTCATTCAACTTTAAAACTTGTTAACGCGTGTGTAGACAGAATTGAGTATTATGGTACATGTATTGACTAGATGGCGAATACAAGTAATTATTATCACAATAAATATCATCGTGTTTTGGTGCCACATTTTATGTGTATTGTTTCTCAACATCATATTTGAAAGTGTGTATGTAGAGCTATGTTATGAGAAGGTATGAAAGCCATAACAAGAATCTACGGGAATTTTGTCGACCCAAACGACTTTAGTTTTAACCAACACGGCCAAGAGGACATGACGACAATTATATAATGAACAGATGAGTAGATAATAAAATGAGTTGTTTGGGATATCTGGTTAGTTAAATAAATTCCAAAATGGCGGCTATATGTCACCCAAATAAAATGCGAGGTATCTTAATTGTGGCACCACTATTAGACATTAAAAAAAATAGTGGAAGATAAAATTTAATGAGAAAGTTACTTTTGTCGTGCAACACTATTACTTTCAGTACTGTAGGATGACCAGAATATGTATGGGTAGATTTTGTGAGTTATACTCAATTTTTGAAGGGTGTGAATATTTAGATAGACAAGAGTGGAAGAGAGCAAGAGAGAAAGGAAATTTTAAAAATTCAAAGCACAAATTTTTCCTTGATTCTCAAGTTGAAGCTATAGTGCGTAAAGTAATCAGATGTCTGTCCAGTAGTTATAAATCTACGATATAATAAGAACAGACAATTCTATGCCCCTAAGCTTTGTAATTTAGCGAATACAACTAGCCGGTATATAACCTAATTTATTATTCAGAATTCTATTCAAACTTATGTTTTTATCTTTTCTGTATTGTGTTTGTGAATATTATAAATTTAATGAATAACAGAGTGGCTTCGAGTGTTGTGAAAATGAGATAAAAGAATAAAATGCTACATTTAGAACAGAATATGGGATATACGAAAATTATTACATTTTATTTTGTTTCAAAGAGATTTAAGTTTGCATTTATTTAGGTTTATATGAATGGTCAATGTAATTACATTACAAATTACAGCGGTTGCATACATATCGTTTGCATCTCTGTTGGAATGGCTCCAATTTCATCTATATTTTCCAATATGACTTCTAAAATGAGAGTATTAATGTTTCTAAAATTGATATCTGCGCACTCAGATAGCTTTTAAAGGGCATAGTCCAAAAATTCAATATTACAATAAACTAATTCTATATGAATTTTTTACCATAAAGTTTATTGCTGACATATTTATTAACTTATGTTGGTCCATGTAAATTATTAGTTCATTCAATTTCTAAGGATGCCTAGGTACTATGGTGGGCTATACTAACTTTAATAGATAGAGATACCCAAATAATAGTAAATCAAAACAAAAACTGTACGACATTAACGAGTAACTTCACGTGCTCATCTCGTCTGACTTCATAACAGTATGAGACAAATAACATTTTACTTCAATTTTCATTAAATTATAACGTGTAGAAACATACTTTTTGTTTTAGTTTCTATGCCCTTAAATTTTTTATACCCATATTTAAGAATATTGCGTGCACGTAAGAGCGAGCGATTTGCATTGTAATTTTTTTTATAGAAAAGGAGTGCAAAATATATTTATATACTATAAGTGCTACAAATATATGAATTTATATAAAAGATAACGTCCATTGTTTACGTCCACACTAAATGATAAATTAGTCTACGGCAATATGATAGATCTAGGTAGAGGTTACCTCCGAAAGGATATATATAACAAATATGTCAATAAATCATAAACGTATGCATAATGACGTCTATGTGCTCTGTGCTGAGCATAATGCTCGCAGCAGACATAAAAGAAAAAATAGTACACCATATGATAAAAAAAATTCAATGACGTAAAATTCAAAGATAAAATATGAATTACTGACGAATTTTAATAACTGAACATCCATTAGTTTACATTAATATGAATACAATTGGAGTTGTGGTTACGTTACTTTATTTAATGAAACCGTAATAATCATTTTAATCTCTTAGTCTATCTCGTAATACGTTAATTAATAGCGTTGGTATTTACATAAAGTCCATGTTCATGGCACAATACAAAAATGTTATGCCTTACCTACAAATTGAAATTATATTAATGTTGATAATTTTAATCAGACCAAAATGTATAAAGTAATTATATGTAACAGAACAAAACCTGTTTCAGTGTTAACAATACAATCGGTAAAGCAATTAGCCCGAAGCAATTATATTTAATAACGAAAATTATAATTTCATTGATAATTGCAAAAGTTACTCTAATTAAGTTTGGAGAAATATAAAAAACGTTTTATAAATAAAACAATTGTACATTTGGGTAATATATTACTGACCATAAGTAAAATAACAAACGTTAATCTCAAGTTATTCCTCCCTAGGAATAATTTGGAAGTTGTACTATACAAAAACCTATCGACTTTCAAATGAGAACAAATTATATGTCTAAGATTTAGGCACAATTGTGCCAGCGATGCTTATAAAATTAATGTTTAAAGTTCTCTTAGATGCTTATTACCATCAAGTCCACAATCGTTCGTACAATTTCGCTATCTGTATTTCACACTAATCTCAATATTCTAACCGCGTGTCATGAAATAATTTAAATAAAGTAAGTAAAGATTGTCTTTAAATCAAAAATCTGATAAGGATACGTAAAGAAAGAAAAAACTAAGTTTTTGCTGTTGAACACATCACGGTTGTAAAGTATATCATCATTACATAGTATAAAACAAAGGCCCCTACCGCATCTGTCTGTCTGTCTGTTCGCCTGTTCGCGATAAACTCAAAAACTACTGAACGGATTTTCATGCGGTCTTCACTACTACATAAAGTGATTCATGAGGAAGGTTTCATCGTTATCTTTACATAGTATAAAACAAAGTCCCCTACCGCGTCTGTCTGTTCGCGATAAACTCAAAAAGTACTGAACGGATTTTCATGCGGTCTTCACTAGTAGATAAAGGGATTCATGGGGATGGTTTTAGTAAATAATTTGTCAAGGATTTTTTTTTATAATCAGGGCGAGACAACGTCTGTCGTGCCCGCTAGTAGTATACTAAACATATATATTCATTAGAAATGCCCAACAACAGCACCCCAATTAGTTACATTCTGCAGTAAAACTAAGTGGTACTACTGTACTGATTTTCAATGCGGAGCCATAGCAATTTACGGACGAGTAGCTTAATAAAAATATTAACCAGGATCACTGTTAGATTAGACACATAAGATAACCACAAATTTATCATTAGTGCCATGACAAATTTGATACCAAATCTATCTTCCTCAACAGAACCTCTAAATAGAACAAAACTATGTAACACTGGTATTCCCATACATAATGACACAACTACAAATAAATCAAAGTAAATACTTGTATTTCAACTACTGCATTAGAAGTTGCATTAAGAATTGTTTACGTGAGTATATAATGCTAAGTTCAGTTTAAAGCAAGTCATCTATTTGTGTATGAACTGTATTCTTTCTATTTATCCAGAAATCACAGGGCTTACTAATAGGTAGATTGATGCAAAGTAATTGGAATATTACCAATCAATATTCTAACGCATTTCAGATTCCATAAAGGATTAACCCTTAACTATTACTCTTAACTATGATCAACAATCTTATTGATTTTTTGTTATTGTAGCACGGGAAAGTGACTGCACTGTGCCTGATGTTAATCACAGTACAATCCAAAAACAACGGCGACCACCGAGAGATACGAGAGATCCTCTGAGGGTCTTCGATGTCATGCCGGCCTGCGTAAATGTCTCATCACGTTACGCTTGAAGGACCCCATGTTATAGGAAGGAGGGAACACACTAGCCGAGAGATTGTTCCACAGCTTCACGGTACGGCAAAAATAAGATATAGTGAACTTTTTAGTTCGTGCCCAGATAGGAGTTACCGTAAAACTGTGGCTCCGAAGACCAGCGCGCGTGGTTCGGTTGTGAAAAGGAGAGGAAGGGATTAATTTGAATAACTCTTCAGAACATTCGTCATGATACAGACGGTAGAACAGGCTCAGTGAGGCAATGCCTCTGCGCAACTGAAGCAGCTCTATAAACTCTGTAATGTCTGCATCATTAACAATGCGGACAGTTCTTCTCGGCAACCTATCCAGGGCATCCAGTAGGTATTTAGCGGAGCCGTCCCAGAGGTACGACCAGTATTCCACACAAGACCAAACTTTATTATATATATTTATTATATATTTTTAGATCGTATATTAAATTATTCAGCCAATAGAAGTATAAATAAATGTTGAATGATGCAAAGAGTTGTTGCAAAGCGTAGACATTGCGATCTACTTGTTAAAATTTAATGTCTCTTTTATTCGGTGTCTTATCAGTTACAAACTTTCTTAGTCATTACCGTTAAAGTGCTTGTGCTGTAATTTTTAATTTTATGTTTATCATTTCTATTTTATCATCATCATAATTAACCATCTCGGACAATTTACAAAGCAAATAAAATGAAATGTGCAATCTTTGCAGTTTATTTAGTCCCATGTCCTCTAGACAATGTACGAAAGCGGTCACGCAATCTTACCGCAGACAAAATATTATCGAAACAAATAACAGCATAACTATCTAATATATAGTTACAAGCGACAATATCTGCGTGATTGGATCTCGCAGAGGGGACATTTTTGATTACATCGTCCATTGTATCGTACAATATTCGATGTAAGATCGCATGTGCTCGTAATAATGGCATTTGTTTGGTGAGGAGGGCTTTTGTTGAAAGTCAATATTCTTACATTTATATCTCCGTTGAGGAAAGTCTATATTATTTGGATGATCACGTTTCTTCTTTCATAATGTTAACAGTCATGAAAGTTTGTTTTCTTGAGTCGTACAAATTTAGATCAGTTTGAATATAAGATAAGATATTTAAGATAATAATAAGATATTTAAGCAAACTTTTATATCGTAAATGCTTATGTATAGATAGAAATGAGAAAGATGTCTACCAAGTATGAGTTAGAATGTATTTGTTATGTATATTTGCAAAAAATTGCATCATCTTTAATTTACCTCAGCGTAGTAACAAGATTCCATCTCAGTCTTAGGCAGTTTTCATTATTTGTTTCTTTATTTTAGTTTGTATTGTAACTACAAATTATTACATTACTATTATAACCATATACATTATGATAGTATTACCTATTACAGTTTTATCTTCCTTGATTTGTTGTTTTATCATTCATATATAGCTGTATACTATTTTTAATATTAGGTTAAGAGATGCTCCAAAATATTTTGTAAAAAAATCTACGTTATACCTATCAGCGTTCAAAGATTCAGCCCTTGAATTATCTGTTGGACAATATTGTTAGTTTGTACCTTTGCTTTCACTTAATAGGTTTTTGAACTGTTTACCAACTTATCCACTGTTCCCTGGTCGAGAACATTCTTAATCTTAGCAAGCAAATATTTAAGA
>MU161232.1:0-18875 GCA_015888305.1 Antheraea pernyi | reverse complement strand
ATTGCAGGTGCTGGAGGCGGAGGCATCTGCTTCTTGGCGCTTGCCTCCTGCTTCCAGGCCAAAACCTCCGCCTTGAGATCTTCGACGTGGCGGCGGAGGTTCTTCGTCTCTCTCTGGAGCTTCCTGACCTCCGCTGACTCCGTGCGGTCAGCAAGCGTCTCCACCACCTCCCGAAGGGTCTTAGCCGCGCCCTTCAATACTTTGATGCAGGGCCCATTCAGGTTTTGAGACTTTTTTACGGTCTCAATAATGGCCGTCACCTTTACTCCGGCCAGAGCCTTCAACGTGAAGACGTCCAGGTCATCCACGTCAATCGGGTCTCCCTCTGCCTCCGAGCTCACTGCTGATCCCGCCTTTGAATTGGCCTTGGAGCCAGCCTTGGAGCCAGCCGCTGAGGCAACGACCGAGCCGGTGTCAGATCCCGCCTCTGACTCCGCCGCGCTCAAACTGCCCGCCAAGGCCCGGTCAAATGATCCGTCAGCCTCCCCCATAATTCCTCGGCCACCCCCGCGGTTACCCCCGCGCCTTCCACCCTTTCTGGCAGTCCCCCTCTGAGAGGTGTTAATTTTAGGAGCGCCCTGTCCCTCCGTTTCCGTGTCGGAGTCAATCGACACCCTCGCCCGTTTTTTAGTGATCCTTTTAGCACTCATGGTCTACCGGAGACCACAGGGTCACCAGCAAACCACGAGGCAAAAAGAACCAAGTCCGCACAACGCGCCAAGTCCGTCAGTAGGCAAGAAAACAATCCAAAAACAAAGCCAATTCAAATAAAACAGTGAAATCCACAAAAATCCAAAAGCAAGCCAAGTCGGGTGCAAAAGCAAGTCCAGAGTCAATAAGCAAGCCAAAGTCAAAAGATAAATAAGAACCACCAGAGAAAACCACCCATAAACGATAAAGAGCGTCAAGCCTAATTAGGGTGCAAACATGTAATGTATGTTCGTTTGCCCATTTTTTAGCATGCTAGTGTGAGTTTGTTTTATTTTTGTTCTCAGAAGTTCAGATGGGTTCTTTTATCAAGAACGAAGTACTATTTCCAAAGGATAGTTAAAATTTAAATTAAAGTAAGTGAATATGGCAAGCAAAAGCTATTAAATAATAAACATGCTTACGGATATAAAAGAACAACTAGTTGAATATAGGTTTTATCATTTTTCAAAAACAAGTAGATGTTCAATTCTCTAGTAACAATAGGCAATCTATGGCCGTTACTTATCTTTGTGTAGTCTGACTTTTATTGTTTTTATATGTTATAACATTACAAAGACGATACCTTCACGAGTTCAAACGCTTTTAACATGGACCGCAGCATTAAAACCCGCGAAACTGTTTCGGGCCGATGTTGAATTTTAACGAGATCCAGTTTCGTGTGTTTAGCGACATCTGTGCCGTACAATGTACGCGTATTGTAAATATAATATACATGAATCATTCATCTCTGTTCGGTAGTTGTAATGAAGATTGTATTTTTTCTGCCTATATCTCTGTTATTGTACATTATCTTTCGTATAATGTTTTGTTATTTGATGTTATTTTTTATTGTTATATTTTATTTATTGCTTGAATAGTTAGTTACGGTTAAGGTTAGATTAAATTTTTATGCATTAAATAATTTATAGATGAATGTAACATTTACTGAGAATATTAATATTTGAGAGGGTCATGTATATGTTATAGATCAAGTCATTTATCCATGCACAATTAACTGCCTGGGCATAACGAAGAAGGACAAGACAAGTTATAATTATATAAACATAATTGTTTATATAATTTAGTGTCCTTTTAGAAGTCTGATAGCTTTATTGTACAGTAAATTGATGAGGTTACGTTAATTATTTATTCCGCCAGAAACAAGTCAGCTTTTTTATATGATTGGTGGTAAACGAACTTGCGGGTCACCTAATTGTAAGTGATTACCACAGCCTATGGAAACTTGCGATACGAGGGAAATTACAAATGCATTGCCAGCCGTTGAGAAAGAAGTAAACCCGTTTATTGAAAATTTGTAAGTTCTATTGAACATCTAAATTTCATTGGCGACTCTCTTAGTACAGGAAATATAGATATATAGATAAACCCTGGAATTATAGGAAACAACATGGCTGATATGTTCGTCAATATGAAAGCGCTAAAAAAACCTTGTAATTAGTTAATCAGGCATTAGACAGTCTATAGTTTTAATCATGTTTTGGTGAAGGATTAAAAAGACTCCAGATCTGGTGATTAAAATTAAATAAAAAATTAAAATAAAGTTATTTCATGAAAATAAAAAACACAGCGTGCGAGCACAACTTGTTAGGAAGCATATACGAGTATATTTATAAATTTCACGGCTGTAAAAGGGGGCTGAGGGAATAAAAAAAATACTGAAATGTTAGTAACATTTCAGTATTTCAAGAGATATAATATATATGATAACAATAAAGTTATTATTAGAATTGATGTGAATATATGAACCTTATTTTACTATGATATACCGTTTTCAAGTTATGATGGCTTAGTTGACAGCGTGTTTGGACACAGCGTCGATGGAGATTAATTCGAGTCCTTGCAACGGAATCGGAGCTTGCACTGAAGGAATATATCGTGATGTAACCATAGGGGGAGGGTAAGGGGGATAAGGTTGATATCCGGCTCTCTCACTGACCGAACCAAACGCAACAATGCAAGCACTGTTACTTCACGTCGGTTTTCTGTGGGTCGGGTGGTACTACCCCGGCGAGCCGACCCGTTCATGCTGAAACCAGTAATAGCTTCAGCGTGGCTCTATCACCTACAAAACCTACAAACCTATAAAGTATTAAAAAAACGTTCTTTTAAAATTTAATATACACATTTTTCTAGAAAAAAAAAATTCGAGGCTGTTATAAGGACTTTCGACAGAAGTGAAAACTTGAAAACCAATGATATAAATGTCTTCTCTTTTGAATTTTCATATTAATTATAGGGTGAATAACAATATTTAAATTTCATAATTTGTTTATTGAAATTATTAACATTAGTGTTGATTTCATATCTATTGGCACTCGGAGCAATAATTATGTAGCGACATAATTATGTATTTTGTGGAATTACATTATTATGTACCGTCGGGCAGTTCAGTCTCAGCCGGCACACATGTAATACGCGTCTTTGAATTAAAGACTGAAACTTTTTTTTATTACACATATCTACAGACATTAAATAGAAGCTGAACCTCTAAAATTATGTGCATTTTTATAAAGTCTGTTAATAAATTAAACAAATGATGGACTGCAAAATATCAATATTACATGTACACAGGCCCTTATACTATGGGTTGCTAGTCAGAAACAAGCCGCGCAAGCACAATTTCTTCGGCCGTAGATACGTATGTTTACGTAGCATGTCATGGCACGAAATTATGAATATATCTCCAGTCAAAACTAACCGCTTAAAGCGCCTAAAGAAGTTTTCAATTCCAAAATCCAATAAGTAGTAAAATTATTTATCACATTTCTTAATAGAATCCTGCTGTTTAAATTAACAATACAATTGTCAAATAAAAACACCCTGAAATGTCATTGAATCCCACGAGATCACAGTCGAACCGGACTAAGTTTGTTTACTTGTCTCGAACCACGTTAATGAAAATTTACCACCCCCGAGAGTTTAGCACGGACCGCGCTTTCACTCTAATGACGAAATATTACCAGGTCTTATTTTTAGGGTTCCTTTAGTAAATTATAAAATGCACATAAAGTCAGCTATGGTTTTAAAACTACAAATGTGATAACTAATGTTATATAACAAATTATGGTGTAAATTGATACAATAACATTAGATTAATGGAAAATTGAGCATTGTTTTATTTGTTTCATAGTTTTTAATGAAGTCAATAGGTATACAATATACTTACTCCGGCCACAAAAACTGTTACAATTAAAAATTAACAAAATATTACATTTGCATTTAGAATCTGTCTTTTTTATATGATTATTCAATGAGTTTTCTCATTTTGGCGCCAATACATTGTACAATATTTTGCGATATTAAAATGGAGTGGGGTGAAAAATATAACCGAATCGCTGTGATTGCATTACACAAAGTAGGTATGGATCCAAATGCAATATTTAAAACTCTCCATACACTTGGTATTAGTAAAATATTTGTGCACCGGGCTATTAATAGGTACAATGAGACCTCTTCTGTTTGTGTACGTACGAAAAAGGTGGTCAAAGCAGTAAGGAAAAGAATTCGAAGAAATCCTGTCCGAAAGCAAAAGATTTTATCTCGGGAAATGAAGATAGCCCCTAGAATCATGTCGCGTATTTTAAAAGATGACTTATGACTTGCAGCCTATAAGAGACTTACTGGTCATTTCTTAACTGATCATTTTAAAAAAATGGGGTGGTAAAATGGAAACAACTACTGAAGCGGTACACAAAGGGAGGTCATAGAAAATTTTTGTTTACGGATGAGAAAATTTTTTACAATTGAGAAACATTGTAACAAACAAATTGACCGTATTTACGCTCAAAGCTCGAAGGAAGCTTCCCAATTAGTCGTCAGAGTAGTAGTGGGCACTATCCGACTTCAGTGATGGTTTGGTTGGGTAATAGCTATGAAGGAGTGACTGAGCCATACTTTTGTGAGAAAGGTATCAAAACATCGGCACAAGTGTATCAAGATACCATTCTTGAGAAGGAGAAGGAAGCCCCTTAAGAACACCATGTTCAATAACCAAGAATGGTCCTTTCAGCAAGACTCGGCGCCGGGTCATAAAGCTCGATCTACGCAGTCTTGGTTAGAAACGAACATTTCGGACTTCATCAAAGCTAAAGACTGGCCGTGGTCTAGTCCCGATCTTAATCCGCTGGATTATGATTTATGGTCAGTTTTAGAGAGTATGGCTTGCTCTAAACGCCATGATAATTTGGAGTCCCTTAAACAATCAAACATTGGTATATATTGATGTATATGTCATCGGTAAAGTCCAACAGCATTTGACCATCCTTCACAAAAATTAGCACACCTAATTGTTTTATAATGAAGACTTGATACTATCTATTTTACAATAGTTCATCATTAGGTGCTGCTGCATTATATTTACTTCTATATCGTGTAGTCGATTATAAATATTGGTATGTGTCGCTATTTGAATCCAGACAATGATTTATTTATATGATAAAGTCCTTTACTCTGATATTTTTACCTTACATGCCGTAGCCCAATGTGCCTCTTGGTACAAGCCTCGTCCAGGATTTTCCGCTGGGTCGCTTGCCATCTGTGGGGTACTAAGCAGTAGCCATTTTAATCCATTTTGGGGATCTCGGACCTTGAAAATAATTTGCACAATATCAATTTTGTTATAACTGTTTACAACAAACAAAATTTAAAAATAAGTTGAGGCAGTTTTAAGGACTGCCAACAAAACGATGGAATAACTGTGTTTTCTTTTGAATTTTTAAACTAATTATAGCCTGAATTATTCGCATTTCATAATTTATATATTGAAATTATTAAAATTAGTCTGGTTTTCACATCTATTCGCACGTGGAGCAATAATTATATATATTCTTATAAAGTTTATTACTGAATCAAACCTATGATGAGCTGCAAAATATCAATATTACATGTAAACAGGTCGTGGTCCACACGTAGTATACCACGCGTCGCTTGTCTGACGCAAACGCAATACGCTCGATTACGCTTACTAGCATGTTATCACGCCAAATTATAAGTTTATCTTCTACCAAAAAAGTAAGTTTTCATTACAAAAAACGTATACAGAATCTACGCAAAATGTGTACTCACGCTTGGCTACGATGTGACGTGGTCACATCATGTACCGCTCTCACGTACAGGGTGTAGCGAGCGGAATGAATTGCAGTGAAAGAAGTCACGGATACCGCGAAGTACGATACTCATACGTTAACGTTGTAAGAATGTCATTCTGTCTCCGAGTACATTTGTCTTGGAATTTTTTTCTATTTTATTCAATGAAATAAATTAAGTCAACTAAATGCAACGCATATAATTATAGGAAAAGGTATTCTTTATTGTAGAACGGTAAAGTGACTGCACTATTAAAGTCTTTTTTTCTTTCGAACTGACTACGCTATTGACCCAGCAAGGTCTTAACAGCTTTACCGGGCTACTAAGGCGAGCGCTTAAGGCACTCAGCCGATTTAATTTTGACAACTAGCTCAAGGGTGCACGGCACACCTCGGCTTTGGCTGTTGCCTGATACATGCACTATTAAAGTCGTGAGGCTCACATGTGTATCTTATCTTATATGTAGGAATAGCTAGCTTAGACAAATTCGCAGTGTTGCATCCAAGACGACAGCCCAAGCTGACGGTCGGCCAATCTAGACCAGCCCTTGAGATTATTACCAAGCGGCAAAGTGCCTTAAGCTCTCGCCTTAGTAGTTCGGTGCAGCTGTGAAGGTCCATCACGCCAATAGCGTAGGAAGGCTGAAAAAAAAGTGACTGCACTATGTTCAAGTACAACCCAAAAATAACAGCGACCAGCGTCGAGAGGTAACTTATCCATCGCTAGTCAAGACAGTCATGCGTAAATGTCTCTACACGTTACGCTTGAAGTACTCAATATTACAGGAATGAGAGAACACACTAGCCGGTAGATTGTACTGCTTTACGGTATGTCAAAAGAAGTTCGAAACTTCTTATTTTGAGCCCAGATAGAGTTTACCGTAAAATTGTGGCTTCAATACCCAGCGATCTTGGTTCGGTTAATCTTTCATTTTCAGTTGAGTTCTGACTTAACTCTGCAACGAGTTCAGTGAAGCTGTGAAAACCCTACAAGGTAACAGCGTATTGTATCTATACAAAATTATCGAACTATTATGTTGTGGTCCTTCTATATATCACTGCTGATGGCTTCAAAATTGATGCTCTTATATCCGTCGTATCCTTTTTACTTTTAACACTCGTCGTTTCACATATTTTTGTTTAACATAATGCTGGCATATTAACAACTTATCAGGGAATTTTTGTTACATCTCAGAATCCATGTTAAACTTTACTATTTTCAATCGAATCCACTTCACTTCTAGGTGACAACGAAATTATATTACATAAAAAGCCATCAATATTACAAAATATAGAATTAGGTAGCATATAATTATGAATAAAAAATAAAAGCAATGACAGTCAAAATCCAGACAATAACGTTAAGAGCATAATTAATTATTAGCATGTAGCCTTTATTTTCGCCTGTAAAGTTATTTGTAATCAGGCGTCTGAACTTTAAACTAAATGGATATCACTTTAGCCTATTTTATGACAGTCATTACATAAGCAAAGCGTTTGGAGAAATTTCTATTATTCGATCTATCTGTAAATCCAATTCACACACGGACGCGCCGATAATATTCATAAAAATTCATTGTCTCGGAAAGAGAAACAATAGAAAAACATAAATATTGCGCGTTCGAGACGTGAATGTGCCGAAAACATTGCTGTTGGTTTCTGTGGAAAATGTTTACACGGGTTTTTCCTTTTCCAATATTATTTTCGTAGTTTTTTTTTTATTAATTTTAATAAACGATGGATATGATTTATGTATTCATTCACATTCATAGCACACGGAATAAATGATTTAATTAATGCTAAGAAAGTTTTAAATAAGTATAATTACGATGAAATCTTGTTTTTCAATCTAATTTAATTCATATAATTTATATAAATAAAATTATAGAGATCTATTTGTACGAGCATTACGAAAAAACTACTTAATAAATTTCGAACAATTTTTTAGTTTTGCTTCATAGACACTTTTCAAAGGAAAGTAATATTTTTATTGCATTTTTTATATTTTATTCTTATTTCACTACATATGAAAAATAGTCCGCTGTCACGTCTGTTTGTCTGTCTATTCGCGATAAACTCAAAAACTACTGACCGGATTTTCATGCGGCTTTCACTAGTAGATAAAGTGATTTATAATACGATATGATTATACATATGAGACACAAAACCTGTAATAGTGTCGTCAAAAAGGCGAGTCACTTTGTCTTGTTCCTATAATAAATAAATCCAGGTTTCATTTCTTGCTTTTTTAAACACATACATACATTTAATGTTGTCTCGTCATAGTAATGTACACGAACTGATGAAATTAAGCAGTATACAGATCGGATAAGAAATATATGGAATGGAATATATGTATCAAACGAAAATTCCATACAAACGAGAGACTTACATATGTTCATTCAAACGGTTAAGTCTATGTCAAATTGCTCATACACGGAGACAGTGTATTACAAAATTCCCCAGCAAAAGTAGCTTATAATCCGATTTGGGAACAGAATTAATTAGTATGCAAATCTGTTTTAAAACCTATGTCTAACTTGCCTTTTCTGAAACAGGGATTAAAAAGGCGATTCACATGCCAATACTATTATTCACTACTTTTCTTTGTAGCACCTTGTCTAGGCAGACGAGCTTAAAAAAACCATTATTAAGATTCTTACGGTTATGATGGACATTGGACACATTAAAATTTCTATAAAAATTCTAAACGACAAAGTTTATTAAGATGGATATATAGATAGTTTGTTAGTCTTTTACGCCAAAATGACTTATTTTGTTGATTTTGTTGAAATTTTATATAAACATAGCGTGTTTATACATTAGAGTGGTGGTACAAGGAAACATCAAAAGAAATCTTTTTTGTAGAGCATTACATTATCTAAAAAATATGTATTACTTATTATTATAAATTCATTTGTCCCCGAGTTAGTAATAGCTATGAAGGAGTGACTGAGCCATACTTTTGTGAGAAAGGTATCAAAACATCGGCACAAGTGTATCAAGATACCATTCTTGAGAAGGAGAAGGAAGCCCCTTAAGAACACCATGTTCAATAACCAAGAATGGTCCTTTCAGCAAGACTCGGCGCCGGGTCATAAAGCTCGATCTACGCAGTCTTGGTTAGAAACGAACATTTCGGACTTCATCAAAGCTAAAGACTGGCCGTGGTCTAGTCCCGATCTTAATCCGCTGGATTATGATTTATGGTCAGTTTTAGAGAGTATGGCTTGCTCTAAACGCCATGATAATTTGGAGTCCCTTAAACAATCAAACATTGGTATATATTGATGTATATGTCATCGGTAAAGTCCAACAGCATTTGACCATCCTTCACAAAAATTAGCACACCTAATTGTTTTATAATGAAGACTTGATACTATCTATTTTACAATAGTTCATCATTAGGTGCTGCTGCATTATATTTACTTCTATATCGTGTAGTCGATTATAAATATTGGTATGTGTCGCTATTTGAATCCAGACAATGATTTATTTATATGATAAAGTCCTTTACTCTGATATTTTTACCTTACATGCCGTAGCCCAATGTGCCTCTTGGTACAAGCCTCGTCCAGGATTTTCCGCTGGGTCGCTTGCCATCTGTGGGGTACTAAGCAGTAGCCATTTTAATCCATTTTGGGGATCTCGGACCTTGAAAATAATTTGCACAATATCAATTTTGTTATAACTGTTTACAACAAACAAAATTTAAAAATAAGTTGAGGCAGTTTTAAGGACTGCCAACAAAACGATGGAATAACTGTGTTTTCTTTTGAATTTTTAAACTAATTATAGCCTGAATTATTCGCATTTCATAATTTATATATTGAAATTATTAAAATTAGTCTGGTTTTCACATCTATTCGCACGTGGAGCAATAATTATATATATTCTTATAAAGTTTATTACTGAATCAAACCTATGATGAGCTGCAAAATATCAATATTACATGTAAACAGGTCGTGGTCCACACGTAGTATACCACGCGTCGCTTGTCTGACGCAAACGCAATACGCTCGATTACGCTTACTAGCATGTTATCACGCCAAATTATAAGTTTATCTTCTACCAAAAAAGTAAGTTTTCATTACAAAAAACGTATACAGAATCTACGCAAAATGTGTACTCACGCTTGGCTACGATGTGACGTGGTCACATCATGTACCGCTCTCACGTACAGGGTGTAGCGAGCGGAATGAATTGCAGTGAAAGAAGTCACGGATACCGCGAAGTACGATACTCATACGTTAACGTTGTAAGAATGTCATTCTGTCTCCGAGTACATTTGTCTTGGAATTTTTTTCTATTTTATTCAATGAAATAAATTAAGTCAACTAAATGCAACGCATATAATTATAGGAAAAGGTATTCTTTATTGTAGAACGGTAAAGTGACTGCACTATTAAAGTCTTTTTTTCTTTCGAACTGACTACGCTATTGACCCAGCAAGGTCTTAACAGCTTTACCGGGCTACTAAGGCGAGCGCTTAAGGCACTCAGCCGATTTAATTTTGACAACTAGCTCAAGGGTGCACGGCACACCTCGGCTTTGGCTGTTGCCTGATACATGCACTATTAAAGTCGTGAGGCTCACATGTGTATCTTATCTTATATGTAGGAATAGCTAGCTTAGACAAATTCGCAGTGTTGCATCCAAGACGACAGCCCAAGCTGACGGTCGGCCAATCTAGACCAGCCCTTGAGATTATTACCAAGCGGCAAAGTGCCTTAAGCTCTCGCCTTAGTAGTTCGGTGCAGCTGTGAAGGTCCATCACGCCAATAGCGTAGGAAGGCTGAAAAAAAAGTGACTGCACTATGTTCAAGTACAACCCAAAAATAACAGCGACCAGCGTCGAGAGGTAACTTATCCATCGCTAGTCAAGACAGTCATGCGTAAATGTCTCTACACGTTACGCTTGAAGTACTCAATATTACAGGAATGAGAGAACACACTAGCCGGTAGATTGTACTGCTTTACGGTATGTCAAAAGAAGTTCGAAACTTCTTATTTTGAGCCCAGATAGAGTTTACCGTAAAATTGTGGCTTCAATACCCAGCGATCTTGGTTCGGTTAATCTTTCATTTTCAGTTGAGTTCTGACTTAACTCTGCAACGAGTTCAGTGAAGCTGTGAAAACCCTACAAGGTAACAGCGTATTGTATCTATACAAAATTATCGAACTATTATGTTGTGGTCCTTCTATATATCACTGCTGATGGCTTCAAAATTGATGCTCTTATATCCGTCGTATCCTTTTTACTTTTAACACTCGTCGTTTCACATATTTTTGTTTAACATAATGCTGGCATATTAACAACTTATCAGGGAATTTTTGTTACATCTCAGAATCCATGTTAAACTTTACTATTTTCAATCCAATCCACTTCACTTCTAGGTGACAACGAAATTATATTACATAAAAAGCCATCAATATTACAAAATATAGAATTAGGTAGCATATAATTATGAATAAAAAATAAAAGCAATGACAGTCAAAATCCAGACAATAACGTTAAGAGCATAATTAATTATTAGCATGTAGCCTTTATTTTCGCCTGTAAAGTTATTTGTAATCAGGCGTCTGAACTTTAAACTAAATGGATATCACTTTAGATTATTTTATGACAGTCATTACATAAGCAAAGCGTTTGGAGAAATTTCTATTATTCGATCTATCTGTAAATCCAATTCACACACGGACGCGCCGATAATATTCATAAAAATTCATTGTCTCGGAAAGAGAAACAATAGAAAAACATAAATATTGCGCGTTCGAGACGTGAATGTGCCGAAAACATTGCTGTTGGTTTCTGTGGAAAATGTTTACACGGGTTTTTCCTTTTCCAATATTATTTTCGTAGTTTTTTTTTTATTAATTTTAATAAACGATGGATATGATTTATGTATTCATTCACATTCATAGCACACGGAATAAATGATTTAATTAATGCTAAGAAAGTTTTAAATAAGTATAATTACGATGAAATCTTGTTTTTCAATCTAATTTAATTCATATAATTTATATAAATAAAATTATAGAGATCTATTTGTACGTGTGGCTTCAATACCCAGCGATCTTGGTTCGGTTAATCTTTCATTTTCAGTTGAGTTTTGTCTTAACTCGGTAAAGTCTTCATTGAACCTGTGAAAACCCTACAAGGTAACAGCGTATTGTATCTATACAAAATTATCGAACTATTATGTTGTGGTCCTTCTATATATCACTGCTGATGGCTTCAAAATTGATGCTCTTATATCCGTCGTATCCTTTTTACTTTTAACACTCGTCGTTTCACATATTTTTGTTTAACATAATGCTGGCATATTAACAATTTATCAGGGAATTTTTGTTACATCTCAGAATCCATGTTAAACTTTACTATTTTCAATCCAATCCACTTCACTTCTAGGTGACAACGAAATTATATTACATAAAAAGCCATCAATATTACAAAATATAGAATTAGGTAGCATATAATTATGAATAAAAAATAAAAGCAATGACAGTCAAAATCCAGACAATAACGTTAAGAGCATAATTAATTATTAGCATGTAGCCTTTATTTTCGCCTGTAAAGTTATTTGTAATCAGGCGTCTGAACTTTAAACTAAATGGATATCACTTTAGATTATTTTATGACAGTCATTACATAAGCAAAGCGTTTGGAGAAATTTCTATGAGATTTTAGACAAAAATTAATAAATACTTTGCCTATACATTATTTTAAAATAGACAATATAGAGTGAAACCTACGGTACATAATGGATGCATAAACTCATATGAAACTATACATATATACGTCCTAAATGGAACCAAAAACGAAAATCCCCTAAAAAAGATCATAGATTACACCGCTGTAGCTACTGCATGATCATTGCATTTGATTTATATGACTACAATTTTTTTAAAGCTAATGAGCAACAAACAGACAGACGACCCATCTGACGGTAAATGGTTACCGTCGCCTATGGACACCTGCAATACCAGAGGTATCGCTGTTGCGTTGCCGGCCTTGAAGATTTCATTTCAATTACTTTTTGAAGAGGCCGATATCATAATCAGCCAGCGTAAGGAGGTACGTATTTCAAACGTCGATGAGGGCACCATGTCAAAAAGTTACTTAGATTAATAAACACCATTTGCTTCATAGACACTTTTCAAAGGAAAGTAATATTTTTATTGCATTTTTTATATTTTATTCTTATTTCACTACATATGAAAAATAGTCCGCTGTCACGTCTGTTTGTCTGTCTATTCGCGATAAACTCAAAAACTACTGACCGGATTTTCATGCGGCTTTCACTAGTAGATAAAGTGATTTATAATACGATATGATTATACATATGAGACACAAAACCTGTAATAGTGTCGTCAAAAAGGCGAGTCACTTTGTCTTGTTCCTATAATAAATAAATCCAGGTTTCATTTCTTGATTTTTAAAACACATACATACATTTAATGTTGTGACGTCATAGTAATGTACACGATCTGATGAAATTAAGCAGTATACAGATCGGATAAGAAATCAATGGAATATATGTATCAAACGAAAATTCCATACAAACGAGAGACTTACATATGTTCATTCAAACGGTTAAGTCTATGTCAAATTACTCATTCACGGAGACAGTGTATTACAAAATTCCCCAGCAAAAGTAGCTTATAATCCGATTTGGGAACAGAATTAATTAGTATGCAAATCTGTTTTAAAACCTATGTCTAACTTGCCTTTTCTGAAACAGGGATTAAAAAGGCGATTCACATGCCAATACTATTATTCACTACTTTTCTTTGTAGCACCTTGTCTAGGCAGACGAGCTTAAAAAAACCATTATTAAGATTCTTACGGTTATGATGGACATTGGACACATTAAAATTTCTATAAAAATTCTAAACGACAAAGTTTATTAAGATGGATATATAGATAGTTTGTTAGTCTTTTACGCCAAAATGACTTATTTTGTTGATTTTGTTGAAATTTTATATAAACATAGCGTGTTTATACATTAGAGTGGTGGTACAAGGAAACATCAAAAGAAATCTTTTTTGTAGAGCATTACATTATCTAAAAAATATGTATTACTTATTATTATAAATTCATTTGTCCCCGAGTTATAGAATTCTAAAGAATGAAAAATAAATTTCTTATGTTATTTCCATGACAATCTTAGATTGGAATGCAGACTATGCAAAGTTAATATTGACAGTTTTTTTTCTCAATTCAGAAGCGTTTGTTTCTCTGGGAGCATAGAAATTCCAAAACACCCCTGCTAACGACCACCAATATACATCAAAGTAACACAAAGAGTATAATTTATAAAAATACTGGCTTCTGCCCTCGGATTCGGTAAGGAAATAGTATTTATTCCTGAATGGAAATTATGTACTTTTCCATATCCTTTACAACGTGTATGCAAAATGTTGTGATGCTCGTTTGGGTAGTAAAGAAGTGAGAAAGGAAAAAACAAACATACACATATTCGCATTTCTAATAGTAGTTAGGATCGGGATTGTTTTAATTAGAAAAAAGATTATAAGTTGCAAGTAGGGTGGAAAAAATCTTGATTCCTTTTGCTTTTGGAACTATTACGGTCAGCACTGTATCAACCGTTGATACAAAGACGAAGCCGCGGACGGTTGCTAGTGAATTCTAAATTATTCACCAATATATATTACATGACGGTACAAAATGTCATAGCTTAAGACTATGGTTCGATGGTGATAAGTAAAAAAAAGAAATGACGAACATTTTACGGACTGCGTCGTGATGGTGTGAATCGGACTTCAAATCCTTTATATTGGCTTCACAGTATTAGTTGTGAAATTGGGACAAAATTTTCGACTCTCCCATATTCGAATAAAGCACGTCGTAAATCACTGTAATAGTATGTATATTAGGGTGTCTGCTATTTACCAAGTTGGCTTTTTTGACTTGGATATCGTTCAGATCGTTAGTTTGTACCTTAAAAATAAAAAATCCAATGCTGTTTAACCGTGCCTAAATGGCGATACTTTTCCCATTCTATATTAATGGACTTGGAGGTTTTTCACTTTTTAGAAATTAATTTTTAACTTGCTTGTCTACTTTTACCCAATATGCATATTAATTTTATCAAATATTATTAATTGTGTATCGACTCTGATCCCTTGGGATGGAGAAATTTTTATATGGGCGTCAAAAATCTAATTTATATATTTCGATAAGGTCAAAATTTTGTGTTACCGTTTTTTCTAATAACTTTTTTATGTATTATATTTTCTTTTAAATTAAATAACGGACACCCTAATGTGTATTATTACATTTTATGAACAACTAGCTGTACTGTAGTTCAACTTGTTCCATCAACGCTTTGTCCGAACACGATATTAATGAAGCCATCATTGTTTCAAGGGTTTATGTTGAATTTTCAAATCGTAATCATAATGAAGTCAACACTTGTTTTATTCTCAATAAGTTCTAGCATTTAAATACAATTTTATCTGATGTTAAAAGACGATGTGGTCTAAGGCGATAAACATGCTAGACATCGAAGAAGGCCAGCTTTGAAGTGCAGTTGCCAGAACACATCTATAAGTATTAAATTTTTAACTTGAGGTTTGTTGCTTAGAAATATACCTACAGAGTACGTCATGTAAACAGAGGATTCAGCAGATGTTTCAAATCAGTACCTTTGGCGTTACAAGTCAGAACTAATACCTCCGAGCTATATATGTATGTATAGAGTGGTACTGCGTAGGTTGTATACAAGCTTTTAATCATTTATGTTTTTAATGAAAATATTTACATCTGGTATTCATATTGACTTTGTTTTTTTATAGATTTTTTTTAATGTTCTACAGGTACGCGATTGGCCAAAGTCTCACCTGATCGTAAGTGACGATGAGGCCGACGATGTATCGCGCTTACTCACTAGATGCCTGTTCACTCTACTCTTGAAGACTCCTAAGTTATAAGATGACGGGAAGACAAACGTCGGGAGTGAATTCCACTCCTTAGTTGTACGTATAATAAATGTGGAAGCAAATCGCTTCGTACGAATCGCTCTGATGGAATGAGGATGGTAGAATTATACTATATAATTCCTGTGCATATTTTCCAAAGTGTAACTTATAAAACACTGAGAGACAAGCGACTTCTCGTCGATGCTCTAAACTGAGCATTCTTGTCTTCCACAGCACTTCATCGCCGATGAGCACGGCGCTCAATGAAGTCAAGCGCGATCAGCTGATATTTGGCTGATCCATTCCATAAGTGACAGCAGTATTCTACACATGAGCGTACATACTTGTAATAAATGAACATTAACTCAACAATTATTAAACCTCCTTTCTATCAAGGTATAGCTATATTTATTTTAATTGTTTAATACTAAAGTACCCTTTTTACGTCTGGGCGCTAAAATGTTGTTAGACGAGAAAAATAACATCGAATTTTGAATTACATAACAACGCCATCTAGTAATATATGTCATAACAAAAAAATCATATAGAATAACTTCGATATAGATATAAAAGAGGTGAAAAATACACTACCACCAAGCTATGGCTTCACCACAATGTATATCTTCACCGAAAAACCTAGCTCATTCGTAAGGGTTTCAACCTATGTCGATTGACAGTGTCTGAATAAGTTAAGCACTAAGCTCTCATCGCTACAATCCTTCTTGGCAATATATTGATATACGCTTTAACTTCTACAAATAAATACAACGTTTTTTTTTGTTTGGTTAATAATCTTCTGGTAGCTTATTACTACCATTGTCGAGTAGGTAATAAAATTTATAAGTATCTTGCAATCATTTCGATGAACTCACAAGATGATGGCTGTCTTGTTAGAACTTTCGAGGGAGTTTTTGTGGCAAGACAGAATCTATACTCACTGATATTATTTGCCATTCATTTCACTTATGCACAATACCCATACTATATTACGTAAAACACCACCAATATTACAAAATATATAGCCAAATAACACAGGGTTGTGAATAAAATATATAATCCAATACATGACATTCCAAGAATCCGCTAAAAACTCTCTGTCGTATACTTAAATTCTTTAATCGACGAATGGGTCCAGCAGCTCCGAATACCAACTTGATAGATGTTTCTTTAAGGTAAAAATATTCGAAAGTTGTTCTCGAAAATCTGATATTAGATTAGATTTTAATAACATATACTCGTATATATGATAACATTTCTAGCGAAAATTGTCTCAAAGGATTTAACGCGAAATAAGTAAACTCAATTTAAACTGGTGACTAAATTATGTATTCCTCCAGAGTAACCTTTTAGAGAGGTTTAATTACTTGTGGGTACACGTGTAGGTACCGAGGTCATTCTTAATGTAAAGAAACTGGTTTAATAATATGTATGTGTAAAGCTAAACTTTTGATTAAAATATCGCAATACGGCTTCTACAGATATTATATAAACAATTTCTATCAAAATGTTTCTAGAATATACTAAAATGTTACTCTCTATTAACCTGTTTCAGATTCGCAGTTTTAACACATTTAGCTTCTGCAGATATAATATAAAGAAATTTCTATCAAATTGTTACCAGAAATTACTAAAATATTACTATCTATTAACCTCTTTCAGATTCGTAGTTTCTACCCATTCTGTATATAATACAGTCTTTGACACTCATTACTGGTGATTGTATCAAATTAATAAACAGATTTTTTTATTTTTTTTTATTAACGATTCGGTTTATATTGCTGCAACAAGAACGGGTCTCATTTTTAGGAACAATGTTATCGAAGATACGTTCGTTATATTTATGTAAGTAAATTATTTTTCCCCAATTATGTGTCAAACGAACGAATCTTTTGACATTTCTTTATCATTTGTTGAACCATAAAAACAAAAGAATTGGAGACAACAATTTTAACTTGTATCACTGAGTGTAATTGCACGGTGTTAATTTTATTAGAATTTAATTTTCAGATCTCTATATTCATCTTCAGCATTCTCCAGTAAATCTCCAACATTTAACTTCTTTTGGTGCCTTTGAGAGCTGAAATTATATTTTAGATTTAAATTATAATTCTACTGTAGAACAAGAGAAAATAAAAAAAAGAAGTTTGATAATAGCACGAGTGACAGAGAAGTTGAAGAGTAATAGGTTAGCATGGTATGGGCATGTCGTGAGGAGGGATGAAAACCATGTGAATAGAAAAGTTTTGAAAATGATGGTGGATGGATATAGGAGTAGAGGAAGACCAAAAAAGGTATGGATGGATTGTGGTAAAAACGATATAATATGTATAAAAGGCGTGAATACTGAGATGACATCTGATAGGCGAGAGTGAAAAAAGAAAATATGTTGTGCCGACCCTTATTTAGGTGGGATAAGAGCAAGAAGATGATGATGACTTGCATTAACATTGCATGTTTCTTCAGATACTAGTTATCCTTTTTTATATCCGTGCTAAATATTCATATCACAGCCTTGGCTTGTTTTTCGATATATTAATAACAAAAAGTGGCCTTTGTTTTCAAGTTTCCAACTACCTATATACTTATTTTTATTAGGATCAATTCAGAAGTTTACCTTAAAATGGGAAAAGTAATAAAAATAAGATGGAGTTAATATTGCGGTTTATATTTTTTTTAGGAGCACGGCAAAATGACTGCATTGTGCCTAATGGTCAGCACAGTGCAATCCAAAAACAATGGCGACCACCGAGTGACACACTATCCATCGGCGATCGCCGCTGTCTTGCCGGCCTGTGAAAAGCTGGATATGCACAGGCTGATCCCGTAACGCGACCCGCAAAAACGAATCACTATGACGGGCTTTTTCGCATATACATGGTGGTTGCCACCCAGTCAGACTGTAAAACCCTACCACCCCGCTTTCGCCATTGCCTCGTTCGTTATTCAGCAGGGTGCACCACTTATAGGTGAGGTTGGCTTGGATGTCTCAAGTTTTGGATGTTATTCGACACCCCTTACAACCCAAATATATAATATTAGTAGTAAGTTCTTACAATTAATGTACCAAAATAAAGATGTAAGCTACGAAAAAGCTTCGCTGTTTATATATTTACTAGTAAACAAAGCTTTATATAA
>MU161231.1:28541-48185 GCA_015888305.1 Antheraea pernyi | reverse complement strand
GAGCGCCGGAGGCCCATCTCCCTTCCCTCTTTCCCCATTCCCCTACCCCTTCCCCCATACACAGGCTGGCAACGCACTTGCGACTCCCCTGGTGTTGCTAGTGTCTATGGACGGTGGTGATCAGGTGGTGATCACTTAACATCAGGTGACCCACCTGTTCGTTTGCCTCCTTTTGATATAAAAAAAAAACAATTATTCTGCTGTGGGTTAATTTGCTGTTTAATAACGTATTATAATTTGTAATTTGTTATAGCTGTTATTATCATCTACAGAGATTTAACATTACATATTTAAAAAAGAAGCAAATTAATTATGCCTATAAATGCGTGACAATATTAGTGAGCAACGAATCATCCATTACACAGTAATCCGTAGGCAAAGTAAATTGGCTTTAATTGAAGGACAAAACGCAATGATCCCATATAATGTCCGACGTAGTTGAAGATTAGAAATATATTACCACAAACGCGATAGTAAAAGTGGCGTCACGAACAGATAACGAATATTCACGCACAAACTGTGAAAATTTGATGAATACATCAGCCGTTGATATTAACATAATTTAATGGATAAATGCTTCTGTTAGGAGAACGATTCTACTGATGGCATACATAATGTGTGGAGTATTAGTGGTTTTACCACGAAATACTGCTTATATCTAAGACAGTCGTGAAAATTCAAAAGATTATGCAGATCGCTCAAATCGAATCGTTTAGATTTTTCATTCCTTTGGTTCAGTTTTTATTTAAGGGGGTATTCTGGTCTAGAAAATTGAAAAAATCAATTTTTTTTTTGCATATTTTCAAAGCTTAGACTTTCAAAAATATGCTCTTAGAAGGATTTTTCAAAATTCGAATTATTTTGGGAGATAACCAACTAGTTCATCAAGCTGGTGTAAATGGCAACAAACCGCAGACAACACCCTTGAAGGCTTTGTCCACGAGCACCCTCCTCTGGATGTTAAAATATTGGATGTAATTAAGCCCATTTATACCAGCTTATCATCTAACGATTTATTAGAACGATGTTTAGGATCCGAAACACAAAATAATAATGAATCCCTCAATTCATTGATATGGACTTTTGCTCCAAAGCATATTCACGCTGGAACCCAAACTATAGAAATAGCAAATTATTTAACCATTGCTATTTTGTTGGTACTGAAGCTCACACATTTGCTGTTAGACGTAACGAGCTGAGGATTAACCGCTCTGAACTACGAGTTTCTACTGCTTCTAAAGCAGGCAAAACAGCTCTTTTAGTAGAAAGAACTTCCCAAAATCTCGATTTTGAGAAAGAAGAAGGTCCAATCTATGGATATGGGATCGCCGATTAATCCAAAGTGAGTATTAAATATTATTATCCGAGTTATTCTACTGAAAATCTTTCTCAAACTTCAAACGCGTTTTTCTCAAAACTCCTTTTGTTGAGGTGGTTGATACGATATCTCAAGTTCTATCTGACCATTCCTTTGAAATTTTGTGAGAATCTTCTTTATACATCTCTTTACCACTTGGACCTTGGATTTTGCAAAATTTAAAATTATAGCATTTTTTAAAAAATCGCAAAGGTCGAAAAACAGGGGTAAAAAAAAATTTTTTTTTCAAGTGGACCTCGTTTTTGAATTTTTTTGTTTTTCGGCCGAGGTCCAAGATATAGCGACATCTTTACTAATTAAGAATTTTTTTTTCTTTGTTCGATATAGATCTCTACAAGGGTTGGAATCATGTCAACCAGGGAGCACCGTTTGACTGGCAACCCCCACTTCACCGGCCTGTCACTGGATGAATTTTCGACTTTTTTTTTTATAAACTTTAAAAATCAATAAATATTTTATTAAAAAATGGACAGTAAACATTTTTTAATTTATTTTTTATCCTAGTTTGAAAAATACCCAAAAAGTAGAGCTCTAGACCAGAATACCCCCTTAACACTAATATTATAAAGGTGGAGGGTTTGTTTGTTTGGTTAAACGCGCTAATCTCAGGAACTACTGGTCCGATTTAAAAAAAATAATTGTGAGATAGATCATTTATCGAGAAAGAATTTATCAGGCTAAGACCAATAGAAGCGGAGCACCAATGAAGAATGTTTCAAAATAGGGTTTTTTTCCTTTTGAGAGCTTTCGTTGCTTTTTAGCGTTAGCCCAAATTAACTAAGCCATGCCATGCGTACAAAGTCGCGGGAACAGTTAGTACTACTATATTTATAAACCAGGGAATATTTTATGGTAAATTTGAATTTTCGTTTCACCTTTGACTTTGTAAATCACTTTGTAATCACTTTAGAATAAAAAAACTTGTAAACTCCGTCATCCAAGACCAATTAGATATTATCCATGATTATAGAGCACGCGGCATTTCACGTGCCTTATATTTTTAGCTATATTGTCTAAACAATACGTAAGTTGTTCCCACAAAAGACAAAATGTACATAAATAAATCAGTGCCACTTCATTATTATTAACATACTTCATCCAGAGTATCATATATATTAATACGTGAAGCCTAAACTTTGTACCCCTTTTTGAGAAAATTGCGCGAACGGATGAACGTGAAATTTGGCATAGTTAAAGTGTATATGGAGGTGAAGTGCACAAGCTATTTTTTTTAAATATAAAATGCATTACAAGTATATTAAATTAAAATATACATTAGTCACACTACTGCTTGAATTTTACACAACATATACACACTTGTAAAGTATAAAAATGCCATCTATATGAAATTATTTGAAGTTTAATCATGTCAAAACTACTGAACGTATAGGCATAGGACCTATGACAATTCAATGCTGAAATTTTCCTAGATGGTCCTAGAACACTTTTTTTTTATTCGACTGACACTCGACCGTTTTTTAACGCCCAGCCAAGCGGGCGGGATTTAGCTATTTTATTTATAAGTCTCTGATAATTTAGAAGTAATTCTAATAACGTATTAAAAAGATAGAAAGAAATAAATCGTTTATTCATATTGCATGATACAATATAATATATTCAGAAGTGGAAAAAAAAACTGTGTAAACCGTTATTATGAATGGGTGATCATTTCAGCATACATTAAAATCTCAGAGGGAACACTCAGCGCTGATTTTCAGCTTTAAAACTGGTGAAGGTATTGCAATAATATAGGGGAAATAAATAATCTATACTAATATTATAAAGCCGAAGAGTTTGTTCGCTTCAACGTGCTAATCTCAGGAACTTCTGTAGGTGGTAGAGCCACGCTGAAGCCATTACTGGTTACAGCATGAATAGGTCGGCTCGCCCGGGGGACTACCACCCTCTCATAGAAAACCGACATGAAGTAAGAAAACCGACATAAAGAAACAGTGCTTGCATTGTTGCGCTTCGTTCGGTAAGTGAGAGCGCCGGAGGACCACTTACCTTTCCCTCCTGCCCGTTCCCTCTCCCCCTCCCACAAAACACAGGCTGGCAACGCACTTGCGACTCTCCTGATGTTGCAAGTGTCTATGGATGGCGGTGATCACTTAACATCAGGTGACCCGCATGTTCATTTGCCTCCAATGATATAAAAAAAGAACTACTGGTGCGATTTGAAAAATACTTTCAGTGTTAGAAAGCTCATTTATCGAGGAAGGCTATAATATCATCACGCTAAGGCCAATAGAAGCGGAGCACTAATGAAGAATGTTTCGAGGTTTAATCGGGGTTAACGTACGTAATATTAGAAAATATTTTCACCTTCTACGTAAACGAAGCCGCCAGTTAAAGTTAGCGTTAGCACAAAGTAATTATTTCACGCAGGCGAAGTCGGGGCCAGAAGCTAGTATACAAATAAATGATTTGAGAATCGGCTAAAATAAATATACATAATTTTTGAGAGTATAACGAAGAGGACTTTAGCCCAGCAATGGAACTCTCACATGCTGGTCTCATTATCATATTTATAAAAATTAATATTAACAATAATTTCTAATCTTTTTAAAAATTAATTAGGAACCTGATAAAGTAGGTAATCAACAGTGAAAGCTTTAAAAAAGTTCAGACGCATTCACATAATTAGATATAATCAAAACATTGGTATTTTTCCATCCAACGGCAAGTTTTAAGCATATCGAATAGTCTCGATGACCTTCAATGTCCGATGAGACTATAGCTTGGAAGCCATGAGTGAATTAATTAAACTTAAAACGACTCTCAATATACTATATATCACGTAGGTGAAATAATGTGTATCGCTTTATTATCTGGTTTCTCTATTTTTCAAAGAATATGTAATAAAGTGAAGCAGTGGTAGTTAGTAAAATAATTGTTTTTATCTATACTAATATATATATAATATAAAGAGGTAATAAAGTTTATGATGTTGGAGTTTGTGACGTTGTGGCGTTGTAAGGGGTAATCTCAGGAACTACTGGTCCGATTTGAATGATTCTTTCAGTGTTATAAGCTCATTCATCGAGAATGGTTATAGGCTATATATCATCACGCTAAGGGTCATAGGAGCGGAGCTACAATGAAAAATGTTTTAAAATCGGGGCTTTTTTTCCTTTCGAGAGCTTCCGCTGCGTCTTAGCTCAAAATAACTATTCCACGCGTGCGAAGTCGCGGGCAGAAGGTAATAACCAATTATATTATCCATAATCTATACTAACATTATAAAGAGGTAAAGTTTGTGAGGTTGTAGGGGGTAATATATCTGGGGAGTCGGAGAAAAATGGTCGAACGAAAACTTTTCTTACGAACGCTGCCTTAATTATGAGATATATATGATTGAGTTCCAGAGAAAAGTTGTAGCTTGCTAATGCCTATTACCGCCCAACGAAGTGGGCACGGATCGGTTAGTCATTTATATTTTCAGACTGATACCCGCCTGCTTCAATGCATATTAAAAGACTTTTTATTTTAAAAAATGGACTACCATAATCATATAGTCTAATACCAATGTACTTTTGAGTGGATCGAACTCCAAAAGTAATTTTATTTTCATTATATATCCATATGAATATGTAGATTTATTACTCTATATTGACTATATATGCCCCTTAATATCAAAAGTAACTTCCACCATAATATCTAGAATATCATTCTTTTGCAGACTGGCTGAAACGTGGTAATTTATTGTATATTTATTTATTTCTTTATACATTATGCCTTAAATACGCAATGGCGGACTTAATGCCGAAGGCATTCTCTACCAGTCAACCATTAGGTGATGCAGAGATAAATGTTGGTAGGTTTAAAAGGAGAAGTTTTTATGAAATTATGTTTAACCTATTTAATATAACAATATATAAATAACATATCAACACCGATATACTACATATATACAATACATACATATAACAACATTAACAAATTCAGCATTAACCAGATAATTCTGCTGAGACTGGTAAAGCCGACGTACCCTGACTTTAAAACTGAAACGGTTAGATGACATCCTGATTTCATAAGGAAGCGCATTCCATAGGAGAATAGATTGGATAAAGAAAGAGGAATGTACAAGACCGGAAGTATGGACAGGACAGCAAAGAATAAGATTATTAGAAGAGCGAAGGTTAAGGTTATGATTAGAGCATAAAAACTGAAAATGTGGAGTTAAGTAAGAGGGAGTGTTGGGAGAAAATAGAAGAGAATACAGAGTTGTCAGAGCCCGCAAACTTCGACGCTGGCGTATGCCAATCAAATGTCAATCAAACAAATGAAAGATCTCTTGTAATAATAAAAGCCATATATTTAATCAAATGTAATGCAGTCTATATTACGCATTCTAAGTTGCATTATTACTCTCTTCGAATCAATCTACGCTCCTACAGATATTTGTCGTTACATTTAAAAATAACCAAAAACGAATTTTAGCCGTTTGTAATATTGTACGTTATTTTTCAAGGATCTTCAGATTTTGTACATATAAAATATGAAGATCATAGAAAAACAAACTAAAAACGGCAAAATTTGAACTTTCTTCTCGGTGTATAAGAACTAGAAAATTTAATAAAATAAACATAAACATTTTGAAATGATATGTGTGTAAAAGGTGTGAGTACTGAGATGACATCTGATAGGCGAGAGTGGAAAAGGAAAACATGTTGTGCCGCCCCTACTTAGGTGGGATAAGGGTAATGAAGAAGATGATTTTCGGGCACGCTTAAAATAAATAAAATGCTGCAGCTGATTAAGTAATATGATGAATGCGAGAATTGATCAGTCTATCTGTTTGTTGTTGCCTTTTCACGAATAAACCGCTGAAAAACCTATGTAGTGACAAAAAAAAATACACCCAGCGATTAAAACGGGCACCGGCTGGATAATTTATATGTATATCAGACGTAGTTACTAATAACACAATTTTACGCTCTTTGTTTCCTCAAGGCCTAATATACTCAATTAAATTGACTGTATACGACGACACCTGATAACAGAAAAAGCGACGAATAATTTAGATTACGGCTTTTTTGTGCATATGAAAAAAAATACAATACATGCCTTTTTTCAACGACCAGGTTTCGCAAGTCTAAGGCTCATTTATTATTGTCGAGTGAATTTAATTATAAAAGTATTTTGGTTATTCATTTTTTGGATTCGATTGACCCTTTGCCATTTTGAATGCCCGCCCTACGAAGCAGGCTTCAAATAAACTCGTACATAATCGGTCTTATTACAAAAACCAAAATGAACACGCGTTTAACGAGTTTTACTAAACAGTGTCCAAGATTAAAAACCTTGTTGAACATATGTTTGAAATACTTTATTACAAAAGCATATCCAAGTGGTAAGTTTTTATGCCACCCAGTCTGAATAGCATTCGTTCAATTCAATCCTAATCATCCGAAAACGTTCCATTACATACAAATATTTTGCAAACAATTTGAATTTATGAATAATATTTTTGTCCAGATCTTCATTTTAAGAAAATTATTTATTTTAAGTAAAACGGATTATTACTATTGTGATATTTTGGTAAAAAGAAATGGATGTAATTGTCAAAATAAGCTTCATATAAATTTCATATATTACGTCAAAGTGCGTAAAGTGGAGCAACTGTATTAAATCAGATTAAAATACATTGTCAAATGACAGTAGTGTTATAATAGTTATGATTTACTTGTGAATCTCTGAAATTGTTTAATCTGCCTACATCTTCCAAGTTCATTATATCCATGAATTCTATAGTTTACTAAGAAATATATTTTTGTTTAACCTCTATTAAAAGTCAAAAACGACAATCTAATCGCAAGTTCAACGCCATAAAAATGCAATAAAACTAGTTAGCGCTTTCAGTTTTTAGTGTTATTCTGCAATTCACATAATGAGATAGGCCCATAATAAAGAGATAAGGAAACCGGCTCCAAGACTTTATCGTCTGTTTAATTAAAACGATAAACGGAAAAAGAAATTAGTAAAGATAAGATTCTTAAAAAATGCGTTATGTTTATGGAATTGGTTTCCTTATCTATACATATAATAAAAATGAAGTGTCTGTATGTAATATCAAAATATTTAAAAAAATATACACCGAAAGTATACACGACACTGATAACAAAAATACAATTTTTAAATTTTTTGTCGGTCTGTTTGTTCCGGGTAATCTCCGAAACGGCTGGACCGATTTTGAGAGGAATTTCACTGCCAGATAGCTGAAATTACAGCTACAGGTTACTTAGGCTACTTTTAAATAGACTAGCTATTAACCGTGACTTCGTCCGCAATGCTAACTCCAAAACGGTTGGACCGATTTTCACGTAATTATCACCGGCAGATAGAAGACATCATAACAAGTAATTTAGTCTTTTTTAATTTAAACTAGCTTTTAACCGTGAGTTCGCCCGCAGTGCCATCTCAAAAACGGTTGGACTGATTTTCATGGGACTTTCACCGGCAGGTAGCGAACATCATAATAAGTAATTTAATTAATTTTAATTTAGACTAACTGTTAATCGCGACCCGTCCGCAATGCTAACTCCAAAACGGTTGGACCGATTTTCACGGAATTATCACCGGCAGATAGAAGACATCATAACAAGTAATTTAGTCTTTTTTAATTTAAACTAGCTTTTAACCGTGAGTTCGCCCGCAGTGCCATCTCAAAAACGGTTGGACTGATTTTCATGGGACTTTCACCGGCAGATAGCGAACATCATAATAAGTAATTTAATTAATTTTAATTTAGACTAACTGTTAACCGTGGCTTCGCCAGCAGTGCTATCTCTAAAACGGTTCGACCTATTTTTACGGGACTTTCACCGTCAGATAGCTGATCTTATAGGAAGTATATAGGAAGTTATATTTTAGAGTAGCTGTTACCTGCGACTTCGTCCGCATGAAATTTAGCAAAAAATATGTTGTTCACTGTAAACATATATAAGACGTGCGTTGTACTGGACTCCAAGAATAAATATAATTGAAATTCATATATCTGTATCACGTATGTAATCTGAATTATATTGTCTTTTTGGATATTTAGGAGGCCATTTTTTTTATTTACTGCGCTTTTGTCTACATATCTCAATAACCATAGTAACATATAAGAATATTGTATAGAGTTCAATGAGCACTACTTAGATTGTCGAATATTAAAAACTGCTTAGACAGATAGAAAGTTTCATATCTTGATTTATATTTATGCAAGATTTCCAGACGTCAGCTCATTCATTATTTTCAATTCAACGTTATAATTATTAATAGTAATTTTGAAGATAGATGGGGTCTTTCTATTAATATATTAGATTATAAACGTATTACTTATTGACAATATGGGTATATTATATCATTATAATAGTTCCTTATACATTGTCAGTGAGCACTGAGGTAGTTATATGATGGCTTAAGGTTCTAAATATGTTGCTGATGATAAACCTCATTCGACACACTGTTAGTATTTACATATCTAATGTATACGTTACATGTTACTGTAAATGATGTGTGTGTCGTACTTGTCAATTGTTTTTAAAGAGCAATCCTATAATTGTACATGGTCTCACAATTTTATATTAGTTTAATACAATTTAATAAAACGCGTGCGGAGCTGCGGGTACAGCTAGTACAATAATATATTGCAAATTACATACATATACATAGCATAATTATATTTATATACTAATACGAGAAGCCCAAACTTTGTATCCCTTTTTGAGAGAAATGCGCGAACGGATGAACGTGAAACTTGGCATAGTTAAAGTTTATATGGAGGAGAAGTGCAGAAAGCTATTTATTTTATATAAAATTCATTAGAAGTACATTAAATTAATTAAAATATGCATTACTCACACTACTGCTTCAATTTTACACAACATATACATATGTAAAGAGATGTAAATAAAAAAGACATTTTGACATCTGTCAATAAAGGACTTCAAAAAAGGTTGTGAAGGAGGATGCTATGCTCGACTGTATGTAGTGAAGGAGGATGCTATGCTCAACTGTATGTATTATTTTACTCTTACATTCCAATTATCCTTTTTCATTCTACAATGATATTATAACATTATAAAATGATATTATAACTTTGACAAAAGAATCGTAATAAAATTCAAACTTTAAAAAATCAATGAAATATGGTCGAATGTCGACCTCTGGGCGCCCACCAGTAAGTATAAACATAGATAACATTACAGTTTAATATTATTACGATAAATAAAGACAGTAAATGTTGCAGCAAAAGTAGAATACACATATGTAAGTAGTGTTTTAATATTAGTACGACGGGGGATATTAACAGAGAGGACACATTGTCCTTAATAGCCACAACATGCGCTACGTGGTACATAAACTCAATGAAATGTATAAAGATAGATATAACATAAACTACAATAATAAAAAAACGAGACATTCCTAAGGACTGCCGAAGTGAATAACTGCATACAATAGAATAACTGAGTTCCGTTTTGAATTTTTTGATTAATTATAGTGTGAATTATTTAAATTTCTAATAAGTAGATTGAAATTATTATTATTAATCTGGTTTTCACGTCTATTGACACTGAGAACAATAACTATATACATTTTTATACAGTTTATAATTAATATATTATGATAAACTGCACAATCTCAATAGAAAATATCAATATTAGATGTACACAGGCCGCTATACTACGTGTCGGTAGTCTGACGCAAGCCGCGCAAGCGCAATACGATCGGTCATACTTAATAGCATGTCGTGACGCAAAATTATAAATTTATCTCCTGGAAAAAATGCCGCTCACGCTAAAGAAGTTTTAACTCCAATAAATATTACTAAATAACTAACACAAAAGAAATATCGCTCAAAGGAAATATTCAGTATAGATAATAAAAAGTAGAAAATCAAAACAAAGTAATAAAGTTATAATTTATCATATTAGTTAGGATTTATAATTGAACACAATCGCGTTCTCTACAGATTTAATAAATCAAACCTACTTAATTCAATTTCAGAACGTCAAAACACTGTCAATGTTACAGAAAAATCACCTCAGTCATTTTAAAAAAAACCCGCAAGAAACTGAACTGATTTACCTTTTTTATAAAGGTCATGCCGCCACACATTTTACTACTGAACCCATGCTATATATATACTCTTTGGCATATATGTAGAAGTTAAAAATAATGAAAACAGATATGCTTTCTTGAAAATCAACACATGTATAATAAGAAGTATTGTTAATCAACAAAAACACTGTAATATTTGTATAGTGGCCAAAAACCTACATTTAAAACAGCTGAAAACCCTACGAATTTAGAAATGTGTGAAATATCAAGCCGACTATATGAGTCCTTGACACTTTATAGGTTGGACAAAGTAAACTTGAACGTTAAAAATACTCTGAACAGTGTTTGCCTTTCCAAAGGTCAAATGAAGACGAAAGGTGATAAGTCAAAAAACACCTGATCATTTAAAAACAAAAATAAAACAAACTCCCATATATTTGAACAATATATCTCTGCCCTTCCTTTGACTGCTCTTGAGCAAAGTCATTCGTTTCTAAAATAGATAAAGCGTACTAAAAAACGAACCACACATATGCAGTACAAGCCCATCCAAACATTGTAAGTAAAAATAATTTAAAAAAGGAATTTGAACGCTAGGTTTTTAAAAACACAGTAAAATTATAAAAGAGGTAAAGGTAGGTATGTAGTTGTCACAGCGTATAAAAAGGGAAAAATAAAACGTTTTGTTACAGAAACTTGCAGAGATGTAAATTACTAACAGTCGTAACGAACGGATTTCGCGCGTTTTAACCGTAAAATAAATCGCACAAAACATTATATGAAATCGGTATATCTGAAAGTCGAACGCGCACATTTACGTCGCCGTGCGGCGTCGGCACACGTACTGAGAAATTCAGAGATGTGCCAAATCCTAATATTTACTGTAAACAATTGCATTTACACATCACTGATAAATCGTATCTGCGGTATCAAAGAGACGCAAGATTTAAAATTAAATGTTGACATGCGGAGGAGACATACAGACTACGAATTTATTCGTATATATTCTTTTTAATTCTGAATGAATATTACCACATATGGATTAAATTACTCCGTATAAAGCAGGACAGTTGGATAGGTATTCACAGTTCGGCTTTTCTCGGTATTCATCCAAAGGTTAACCCGTTCTCGAGCTTTGACACTTTGTGCTGCAACATGAGCCCGCATGCGTAAAGCATTATTTGTAATTATATCTTTTTTATCTTCATAGTTATTTTTTATGTTTGACCACAATCTCCATTGCTCTGAAGTGTCAATGTACTCAATGCTACTAAATCTAGAAACTAGCGCGCCAGTGCAATAGCCAAAAAACACTACCTAGGTGTTATAGAGATGTTCAACTAAGAATTTTGATACATAAATTGTATCAAATGATTATCTTATGATTACTTATCTGTATTTATATCTTATGGTAAGACACTGTGTTTACTAATATAATGTTAACAAAATAAATATACTTCATTCCATCTTCCTGCAACTCTATGACAATATACTAGAATAATAGTGTCTTTTTAAACATTTCTCAAATTAGAGTCACTACGAATAACCTAATTTATTTATTTATACAAATACTAGCAAGGCCGTGGCACACATTGTGCTGTCCTGATTTATATCTTATGGTAAGACACTGTGTTTACTAATAAAATGTTAACAAAATAAATATACTTCATTCCATCTTCCTGCAACTCTATGACAATATACTAGAATAATAGTGTCTTTTTAAACATTTCTCATATTAGAGTTACTGCAAATAACCTAATTTATTTATACAAATACTAGCAAGGCGGCGGCACACGTTGTCCTGCCCTAATTATAAAAAAAAATCTTTGATAAATTACCAAAACCTTCCTCACGAATCACTTTATCTACTGGTGAAAACTGCATGAAAATCCGTTCAGTAGTTTTTGAGTTTGTTTTATACTATGTAATGATGTTGATATAGTATTCTTGGTTCTAGAGAAATAAGTAAAAAAAAATCCATATAAATATTTCTATAATGTACACAGAATTGTAATAGTTACACGGTACCCAAAGTAGGTATTGAGGGTACATGTAACTTAATGTATTATGGATTACTATTGCTTGTGTACTGGGAAAGTTAGTAGTAGTAAATATGTTTATTTTTTTCTGTACGTGTGTATTTCACTGAACTCCTCCGAAACGGTTGGACCGATTTTGATGAAATATTGTGTGCATGTTCGAGTCAAAAATTAAAATATCCTTTATTCAATTTAGGCCTTGTGAAGGCGCTTACGAACGTCAAAGCTACCACCAGTGGATCCGAGAATGGTTTAGATTCACAATTGGACACGGTAGGTGGCGCTGGGGTTGGATTTAACATTTTTTTTTTATCGAGGCTGAACAACATCTGTCGTGACCACTAGTATGAATGTAAGACCCACAACTATGTAGGTTTTTTCTATCTTATAAAGCTTCAATACAAGGTTTGAAGTATACGAGTGGGAACATGTACAAAGAGCTCGTTTACTTTACCAACATAGGAGAAAAGCATAACTCAAAAAGCTAACCATGCAAGACGCAACTGACACTAACTCCATACCTGTAATATGAAGCCTCTGAGAATTCTTACTAATATCATTAACTAGTTTTTGCCCAAGTCTTCTTTTATCTTGAAATTTTACATATTTCTCATACTAAAAAGGACAGACTACCTTTCAGTCAGACAAAAGTACTGTTCCTAAGGGTTACGTCAAATCTACACAACCTACTAATACAAGCGAATCCAGGGGCTAAAGTTAGTCAATGAATAAAGTATCACCTTTGTTCACTTTTATTGAAACTGTATAAATCTAAGCTTATTTCCATAATTTTAAATGAATTATATTTATAGTATTCTTGGTGCTAGCGAAATAAGTAAAAAAAATCCATATAAATATTTCTATAATGTACACAGAATTGTAATAGTTACAAGGTATCCAAAGTAAGTATTGAGGGTACATGTAACTTAATGTATTTTTGATTATTATTGCTTGTGTACTGGGAAAGTTAGTAGTAGTAAATATGTTTATTTTTTTCTGTACGTGTGTATTTCACTGAACTCCTCCGAAACGGTTGGACCGATTTTGATGAAATATTGTGTGCATGTTCGAGTCAAAAATTAAAATATCCTTTATTCAATTTAGGCCTTGTGAAGGCGCTTACGAACGTCAAAGCTACCACCAGTGGATCAGAGAATGGTTTAGATTCACAATTGGACGCAGTAGGTGGCGCTGCGGTTGGATTTAACATTTTTTTTTATCGAGGCTGAACAACATCTGCCGTGACCACTAGTATGAATGTAAGACCCACAACTATGTAGGTTTTTTCTATCTTATAAAGCTTCAATACAAGGTTTGAAGTATACGAGTGGGAACATGTACAAAGAGCTCGTTTACTTTACCAACATAGGAGAGAAGCATAACTCAAAAAGCTAACCATGCAAGACGCAACTGACACTAACTCCATACCTGTAATATGAAGCCTCTGAGAATTCTTACTAATATCATTAACTAGTATTTGCCCAAGTCTTCCTTTATCTTGAAATTTTGCATAGTTCTCGTACTAAAAAGGACATAGACTACCTTTCAGTCAGACAAAAGTACTGTCCCTAAGGGTTACGTCAAATCTATACAACCTACTAATACAAGCGAATCCGGGGGCTAAAGCTAGTCAACAAATAAAGTATCACCTTTTTTCACTTTTATTACAGTACACTGTTTCACAGTATAAATCTAAGCTTATTTCCATAATTTTAAATGAATTATATTTTCAATTTCTTCGCTCATGCTAACTGTGAAAATCTCTTCAAATCTTTTGTAATAATATTGTCCAAAGTCCAAACAGACATACAAAGTTTTTAAATTTATTTTATTTCAAAACTATTTTTGATAGAATACTAATTCTCTTCCTTATTATTGGTCATGTGCAAATAAATAGCTCAATATATTTGTAGAGTATCTATGTGTTTCCTTTATTCTAATTTAACCAAAGTTTAGGGTTAAAATGGCAACTAAAATTATTAAGTTCTATCAATTATCTACCAATGTAAGTTTAAAAGTTAGAATGCAATGAAGTACCGATTTAGTTTTATGTAATAAACAATATTAAAAAAAACTGTTATAATTAATGCATTACATAATCTGGTGTATTTTTAGTGATAAAATTGCAAGTTTATAATTAATCTTTTTATAGGAATTAACATTATTATAAAGTGATTCAATATGTGTACTTTTTACAAAACTCCCACATTATTATTAATGTTTTACATGCAATTTAAGATGTAACACATGTAATAAATCAAAGAATAAATCCTAAGTGTTTAAGAAATTCACACATTTTGATTATTTTTAAACTTCCATGAGTATGTACAAAACTTGACTGTACAATTAACATGTTGAGTTTGAGTTTTAAGTATTATAACATTGCTAACAGTGCTAATTGAACTGTATGCCCTATTGTGTTGATTGAATACTGAAAATAGACGATAAAAAGACTTGAAGACACATATTTGCAAATTAGAGTATTACATAAGATCAGTGGCTCTAGTATTGGTTTAAGAGCACAAAATATGTAATTTTCACTATATATACAAGTAAAATTGATTAAAACAGGTAAGCCGATTTTGACCTATTTTTACTAGTAGACAGGAGATATTTCAAAGCATTGCTTTACATAATATGATTCTCCATAGAGGTTAAAGCAATAAGGATAAAATTTAAGTGATAAATTCTACACTAGGCTCGTGTTTAGTTCCTGAACATAAATTTTATAGTGTTCTTTCAACTGGGTAAAATTAATAAATCTCTATGTAATCAGAAAGAACCAGACCTAGCAAGGTCTTAACAGCTTCACCGGACTACTAAGGCGAGTGCTTGGGGCACTCAGCCAATTTTATTTCACAACTAGCTCAAGGGTGCACGGCACACCTCGGCTTGGGCTGTTGCCTGACTCATGCAATTTATGACCTATCTGAGCTAGCCTAAGGTAAGCTACATACTCATATGAGTTATTGAAACATATATGTGTACTAAGCATACATACCACAACAACTTTTATATGTATTTTGTGTCGATAATTTTTTCTAAACTAAGTATTTCAGTTGGATAAGGGAAAAAAAATAAAACTCTTCCACTATCATGTGTAAGTATGTGTGCGTGCACATGTGTGTAGTTGTTGAAACAAGGGAGACTTTACTCAAACAGGATTTATTTCTAACACAAAGATTGTAAATTTGGAATTGAAATCAATCACTTTCAATAACCTCTCACTCTGTCAGTTTTCACAACTTATATGTTGTCTGATGGAATACTAGCTGTGCCCGAGACTCGGCACAAGTGGGACCTTATGAAAAACATAATCATAACATAAAAAAAATATCTCAATGTATCAAGTCCATTTACTTATTTACTTTTCGATGGTACTTAAGTCACTTCATTCTTAAAATTACAATAACTTTTGATAGAGTGAACCAACTCTAACGATATAAATACTAGATGTTAATCGAAGATATAGTTTATGATCTTCTCGGTGAGGTTTTATTGTGATTGCAGTACTTTAGAAGTAATGCGTGTCCAAACAAACAGACAGATAATCATTCCTAAAAATTATTGTTTATTACTTACTAGCCTCTGCCCGCGACTTCGTCCGCGTGGTATAGCTACGTTTGGCTAACGTTAACACACAGCGGAAGCTCTCAAGAGGAAAAAAAGACAATTTTGAAAACATTCTTCATTGGTGCTCCGCTCCTATCGGTCTTAGTGTGATGATATATAGCCTATAACCTTCCTCAATAAAGGAGCTATATAATACTGAAAGAATTTTTCAAATCCGACCAGTAGTTCCTTAGATTACCCCTTACAACATCACAAACTCAAAAAATTTACAAACTTTACCTCTTTATAATATTATTATTAGTATAGATTCCTAGGTACTTGCAACAATTTTTTTCACAAAGATCTAAAAATTACAGACACATTACATTTACCTTCTTATTGTATGTATGGAAGAATAAGCTAAAATGACATTTGTCAATTGTTTTGCAAAATTATTTTCATAGTACATAATAAGGAATAACTTTGAATACAGTAATTTCTAAAATTGAAGTCTGCCCCTTGACTCTGTTTCTATGATCTCTCATTTAGCAGATTTCAAACATAGAGTTGGTAGTTTTTTGTGGGAATATATATAAGATTTCCTGCATTCATTCACTACTTATATATACTACTTATATATACACTACTTATATATACTTACCTCAAAAAAGTAAATTTTTTTTAAATATTACCTTTATAGTAGAGTTTATTTTATGGATAGTTACAGATATGTGAATACCTATTGTGTTTTTAATTTGTTGGTTTAAATATTTCTGACTTGATTTTCACTTCAAATTTCAAATATGAAACCTATTAGTATTTTATCTAGGAATATAGAAATTTGAATCTTGTAAGACCAAATTGTTCCAGGATTGTAAAAAAACAATCTCTTTAATAATACAGGTTGTTATTACAAACGGAACTTTTGGCGTAATTTCTGTATAATCAAAATCTATTAATGCCCGTGAAATTAAACACAGAAGTTAAGAAGTAAGCCTATTAAAAAAATGTTTAATAATTGCTTATTCTTGAGACAGTTCAAATTATCCTTCTTTCTACATAAAAAAAATATTTTTATATATAAATTTCTTTAGTATGTGTGTATGTCACTGAACTCCTGCTAAATGGCTGGACTGATTTTGATGAAATTTTGTGTGCGTGTTCCAGTGGATCTGAAAATGGTTTAGATTCACAACTGGACCCGGTAGGTGGTGCTGCGGTGGTTTAGTTTTTTTTTATTATCATGGCAGGACTATGTCCGCCCGGCCTGCTACTATCATATAGAATTCATACTTTATGTACAAAGAACATCATTTGTGGTCTCTCCCTTTAATAAAAAAAAAACATAAAAAATTATTTATTTTATACAAATGAACAGGAATCCCTGTAAAATAGTATTATTTAATTTATTGATAGCATTATTTAAGTTTTTTATAACACAAACACATGCCTTTTGTACATCATTGTACCATAATTCGGTACAGTGACAATTATAATTTATTGTATATGATAGAAGCTGCAGTTTTTACAGCAGATTCTCATTTAAGTAATTTAAAAGTAAGAAAATTTTATAATTATAATATATGTTAAATCAATAGGTTATTGTAATTATACAACTTTTGTTAATTGAGATATCATTAGCTAATTGAGAATTTGTACTTTTCGAGATCTCTGCTCTCGCCCTCTCACGGAATTTAGAAACAAACAATTAAATATCAATTTACCAAAACATTATCGCAGTGAAACCAGATACTCAAACTTATATTTAGTTTACAGTTGGACGATATTTATTACGTATTATGTACAAAACAGTGGAAAAGACGATAATATTAAATTCAATCTGAAATCCGGTCAATAAATAACTCTAATTTTAGGGTTTCTAATAGGCTTATTCAACCAAATAGAATTATAAACAAAACTTACCTCCACTTCCGTCTCTCCATTCTTGTTCTTCTCAATTTTTGTCTTCATCGCCTCCTGTGAACAACGACGTCCACTAAAAGTTCCACAACACAGATATTCGTATTCGAATCACCAGTAAAACGAAGATTTAACACAAATAAATTATGCAAAACCGCATACCACACACCGACATAATTCAACTGACATGGCAAAGGTATCTTTTCAAAAAAGGTCTTGCGTTAAACGTCGATGAAACAATATCACCAGTTATTTTCACATTCGATTTAGTCAAAACGTTTATATTTTTACGTGAATTTTCTTGTAGTTAAAAACGAACTCACCTTTTCTTTCTTTAGCATAATAAATTGAATATTAATTTTTAAATCTATGGAATATAAGTTTTTGATAACATCCGCGTACAGAGTTTACATTTTAGTTGTCAAACAAAGTGTTGCTATTGGTTAAATATGTCACGTGACTTCATTGACGTTGAACTTAGTGATGCGACTTTCGTAATATCAATTTAATATTGAAAACAATAGACTAAATGTGAAATCTTTGGATTATTAATTCAACGCCTTTATTATGATTTCTGGAGTTAAATGAAAATACAATAAATGAATACTTTATTGCATTGTTTAGTTTGTATACCAGTGTGTCCAATACCGTAAGGCATTTTCCCAGCTAACCAGTGGTATTATAGAGAATAAAATTATTGTAGGTAGTGCAAATGTAAAAATAGAGCAATAGCAAGAAATATGTATAAAAGTTTGGTCTCGTAATAAATTTTCTTTCTAATTTCTTTTGTATATATTATTTACTTTATAACAAAGAGTTGTTAATAATATTTCCTGTTTTATTTAAGTGCCGAATTAGCTAATAGATGACACTACAGATAATTAAGCTTTGATTTAATTTTTTACTTACATTGAAACGAGATGGCAGCACGGTTTCGCATTCATATATACCTAATTAATTCTATTGTTTTTTTTATATATTTTTATTTAATTTAATATTTTTTATGAAACGTTTTTCTTCAAAAAATTTTGTTTGATTTGTTTCTGAACTGTTTATCGACAAAAACAAAAATATTTAAAAACGGGATGGTACAGAAACGTGACGCCATATAGCCGTAACGGACTTCCGTTGCATTGTCGTCCAGTTCTCCTAGTCGCGCCTATTAAGTAAAACTTCAAAAATAAAAAACTACGCGTCATTAGTTTGTCCCAAACCGCGCCAGCGCAATATGGCCGGTCACACTTACTAGGACGTCATGACGAAAATTATAAATTTATCTCCGGGCAAAAAAATACCGCTCAACGTACCTAAGGAAGTTTTGACTTCAAAAATGTTAAAAATATAGAAAAATATTACTAATTAGGATAAAGGTTACAAATGCAGATGGGTAATAAAGTGAAACATTGTTGTACACATTTAAAAAAATACACAATCGAATTATTATAACAATTTATATTTTTAGTTAATTAATACATCTATAAAATAATTATGAAAATATCATTATTTGTTTAGCAAGTATATTAAACTGACATCTGACTAATAATAAATAAACATTTATATAATGAAACACAAAAATAAATTAGATATCTAATAAAACTTCTTCTTCTTTTCGCGTTTCTTCTTAATAACTTTATATGGTCCGAGTTGACGACGAACTAGTAATCCGCGCCACCAAGCTTGAACTATTATAGCTGATTTGGTCAT
>MU161231.1:17908-28515 GCA_015888305.1 Antheraea pernyi | reverse complement strand
GCTCTTCCTTAAAGTGGATCCATTCTTTTATAAGCTTGTCGTGTTTCTCAATCTATAACAAATTGTTCTAATTAATTAAAGTAGCTTCTATTTACCCTTAATGTGGTATATAAATAGTGTATATAGGTATATATTTATCATCATAAAATTAGTAGAGTTAGAGAGTTGGAACACTTTTAATATCCGATTACAACACTATACTGTCAGATTGTAGGGAACCCATAAAGACAAATAACGTTATTCAATTTCCGGACAATACCGTTTTTCTGTATTTTGCAATTTCTGAACTGCTATGGAACTTTGGAAACTTTATATTATTTAATTAAAATTGAATAGTATAACCGTCTCCTCAAGATTGATCCTCTTGTCCAGCATATTTTGATAGTTATTCTTTTGAATTTGTATTTTAAGATCAATCTTTTCCATGTCTTTGTCATATTTCTCCATCCATTTTTCAATTTTTTCTAAAGTCTCCTAGGTTTAAACGAACAAATAAATTTATTATATACATACTAATATTCTAAAGATTTGTGTATATAAACAATTGGCAGTGCCTCGAGTTTTCATTCGCTTTTTTTTTTAATGTTGTATTACAGTACCTAAAAGCGATTAGGTAAGCCTAAACAACTTCCGTGTAAAGTACATCTGTTACGTCACCAAACCGAGAGATTTTGGCGAGATCTTGGAATGCCGTGTAGTGAGTCTTATATAATATTCATTATCTTCTGTTATTTGGCTCTATATTTTGTAATGTTGGTGGTGTTTTACGTTAGATAGTTTGGTTATTATGCACAAGTGAATAGGATGGCAAATAATACCACTGAGTATAAATTCAGACTTGCCAAAAAAACTCCCTGGAAAGTTGCAATAAGATGTCTACCATCTTGTTATATCATTGAAATGATAAAAAAAACTTTTAATTTAAATTACCTATCGATAATGGCGGCAATAATCTACTAAAAGATTGGTTGTCAAAAATAAATTTAAAAAAAGTACCTACATCTACAAACCAGGTTTTGTACTTCTAACTTATCTACGTATTATAAAATATTTTTTTTAAAGAGTGCGGATAGTAATAAATAAACTTCATACATTAATACTTATATTGACCAATAGTTCTAATTCTGAATGAACTCGCTGTTCGTGATCACATCTTTGTTTATAGTATTCAACTTGTTCGTTCGGTACACTTTCGATCTCGGCTATGGTTTGGTGATGCTGTTCGGTCCGAGCCCGTTGCCATCCATCGAGATACCGTATTTGACATTCTGACATAAGTACTGAATCCTAGTGAAAGAATAAAAAGTTTTAGCATTATTACGATGATGTTTGACCTTGAAAGGCATGTTACATGTAGACAGTAAAAACTACTTTTGAAAATTCACACCTTGAGGTACCTACTTAAGGGGATAATAAATAGAATGGTTCTTGAGATAATGCCGATAAAAAATGCAGTAGGGCCAGCGACTAGTCCTTGATACAGTTCGAAAAAATGAACTATAAGGTAGATAAATTATACATGCGAAGAAAAATAAAATGAAAGAGTATTACCTCAACTTCAGTTTTCAGTTCATTAATAGTTACGTCTGCATCGTATATTACCGACTTGTTGTGGTTTCTTTGTTGTCTCAATTGTTTGTTAAGGTCTCGTCGAAGCCTTTAATAAGAAATAGTTAAAAGATATAGATAAAAAACAGAGTTGCCGTAAAAACACACGATAGATGTGCAAATTTGTTTTACACGCAAAACATTTTAATTAAAAAAATATAGCAAGGAACCAACGTCACATGGTGTTCCCAGCCGGTCATCCATCCAAGTACTGACCGCGCCCGATGTTGCGTTGCTTAACTTCGGTGATCGCACGAGGATCGGTGTTTTCAACACTCTCCCCGACACAGTGTTTACCACTTCTTTTTGTTACACAAAACGGTTACCAATCAGAGTTTCAAAACCCTCCCATGAGAAGTTTCGCCTCAAAATGTTCACTTCAAAAATTAATTTTGATAAAAATATTGCTCTATTAAATTGCGTACTGGTATTTACTTCGGATAAATTGAAAAGACAACAATGAGACGTAAGAAATTATTCCTATTTATGTATATTTTAGATTTATTCAGATGATGAATAAGTCCTGTTGATTGAATAGTTAAGTTCAATACAATATCAAAATCCACGTCCTCTAGTTCAAAACTCGTACCTTGTTATTACAAAAAAGGTATAAATATTTTTAAATAATATGTACGTTAACCCCGATTTGAAACCCCTGAAACATTCTCCATTGGTGTTCCGCTCCTGTTGGTCTTGTATAACATATATCCTTTTTAATCTGTCATTATGCTGTTCCACCTTACGCACTTTGACGTAATATATAAATTGTATATTTTATAAATAATTTTCTTTTAACTAAAATATCACAATAATGATAACCAACTTAACATATAATAAGTAAATCTTCTTAACGAAGATCTGAACAAAAATATTATTTATAAATTGAAATTGTTTTCAATATATCTGTATCTAACGTTTTTGAATGATGAGATCGAATTGAACGAATGCTATTCAGAGTTGCTTGCATAAAAAACTTAAATCAGATGTTTAGCTAGAGACCGCTTGGACATGCTTTTGTAATAAAGTATTTTAAACATGACTTTAAATTAAAAAAAAAGGACTTTAAAACTAGATATTATATTTTAGGCACTGCTTAGTAAAACTCTCGTTATATCCGTATTCATTTTTGTTTTTGTAATAAGATCGGTATAGTTCTACTGTATTTTGATGAATACGTATAAGAATTTACCTTATTGTAATCGTCAAAGGGTTTGATAGTAAATATAATAAATTGCGATGCCCAATAAAAAGCCTACTTAAAGTAAGTTTGTTTGTTTGTTTCTTGCGCTTTCACGCCTCGAGCTAATATAATTATATATAATTGTACTTTAATTACTCCAGCTATCATCATGCTATTTTGAATACACATTGTTAGGAGTACAAAAAAGTATATAGGGTGCCTTTTATTTCGCGGTTCTCAGTAATATCTCGAGCCTAGGTCGCCCCCGCGCGGAGCCCTCGAGATATTATTATCGCGATACAGTGACTCACCTACATTACTTGAACACACATATGAGATCATCTCTCTCACACACGTGCACATACATACACATGGTGGGAGGGTTTTGTTTTTTTCCCTCAACGAACTGAATCGAATAGTTTTAGTTCGTTTCATTCCGATATACACGTATTCATTTGTGAATCATGCAATTTCGATTGTATGGTTCACAAATGTATATATGTATGAATAGCTTAGAATAGTTAGCTAGGTCAGACGCGACTTTTTCCAGGTAACAGCCCAAGCCGAGGTGCGCGTGCGCCCTTGTGTATGTTACCTAAAAAACCAAATCGGCTGAGTGCCTTAAGCGCTCGCCTTAGTAGTCCGGTGAAGCTGTGAAGACCCTGCAGGGTCAATAGCGTAGTCAGTTCGAGAAAAAAAAAAGAAAAAAAGGTACCTTTTATTAAGAAAAAAATGTACTGTCCCTGAAGGATGCACCATATCTATATTGACGCGAACAAAGCCGCGGATAAAAACTAGTTATTAATACTATACTAGTCAGTAAAATAATACTTAGACGGCGTAAGCGGAGTAAGCGTGTATTAGTTCCAGTCGATAGTATCATATTAGTCATAGTGATAATGAAGTGGGATCTACAAATGAGATTCGCTCGATAACGCTTACTACATTGTAGCATAAAATTATTCATACTTTAGATAATAAATAACGTGCTTCTAATAGACAGCCTACAATATTTACAGACACTGTAAGATAAAGTATGAAAATAACAATTAAAATATATACATAAAAGAAGATTGTAAATTTAATTGTCTGTATTTTTGTAAGTCTTTGTGTCGTTGAGATCGGTTCACTCTATCAAAAATTATTGTTATTTAATTGATGGCGCGAGTCAAGCACGAGAGTAAAGTATGTAAACAAACTAATTCATACACTACTCGATAGATATCGATTACATTTTTGTTATTTATAGACACTTGGTTCTTATCTAAAAGCAATATCAGATTCAGATATCACTTTAAAGGTGGTAGAGCCATGCTGAAGCTATTACTTGTTTCAACATGAATGAGTTGGCTCGCCCGGTGTAGTACCACCCTCTCACAGAACACCGACGTGAAGTAACAGTGCTTGCGTTGTTGCGTTTCGTTCGGTCAGTGAGAGCCCCGGATAACCCACCTCCCCACACCCTCGCCCCTTCTCCACCTCTCCTCCCACAAACACAAGGTGGCAACGCACTTGTGACTCTTCTGGTGTTGCAAGTGTCTATGGACGGTGGTGATCACATAACATCAGGTGAGCCAACTGTTCGTTTACCTCCTATGATATAAAAAAAACTAGTGGTTGGAGCGATGGAATATCAAGCGATGTCCGCGGGTTCGAACCCCGGCATGTACCAACGAATTTTCCGGAATTCTCGTATATTTACTAATTTAAATTGGTAACACTATCGGCTGACGGTGAATGAACACATCGTGAGGAAACCTGAACCTGGAAAATGTTCTTGTAGTACTAGTGTATGTGGGAAAAACATAGAACTGTGGATTTGTCAGAGTTTGAAATCGACAATACATGTTGGACTGGCGTGGTGATTACGCCCATAACTTCCTTCGGGAAGAGGCCTGTGGCCCTGGAGTGGGTCTCTTAGAGGTTGATGATGATGATGATGATGACATAAAGTGCATAACAATTACAAGGTTAACTAATAATCTACAGAAACGAAATGTTACAGTCGCCACAATTGTTCAATTTACATGACAATAAAATTCAACGTAAATAAAAATTAATTTGTGCTATATTTGTTTTCTACTAAAATTCAATATTAAAATAAAGGAGGTTTTTTTATACTCACATCTTATTCTTAACTTCATCCTCCTGTATCGAAATACGATACATATCTATTTGGATGATATCGTTGATCCATTTTCTCAGGGGTTTGAAATTTTGATCGATCGATAAATCTACATACATTTCTTTGACTGCGTTGATGATAAAGTTTCTAAAAATTAATAAAGTAGCTTAAGATAAACTTATAGATTCTAAAAATCCTTTTTAAAAAAAAGATGCGTACATTTCTTTGACTGCGTTGATGATAAAGTTTCTAAAAAGTAATTAAATATTATCTTTCTTTAAAGAAAGAAGTATCGACGTACCTAAAGATAAACTTATAGTTGATGGTATGTTGTTCATTCAGCGGCTATGTAAAGATCATTTAGACCAAAAAAATATTTTCTTTCAAAACGTTTGCATATGTGTAAGACATGACCATAATATTCTGTCTATCATACTGATATGGAGCAATTGAAAAACCCCGATTAGAACCAACTTTGAATCCCGATATCATACGTAGGTCCAAATTTATGGAGTAACTAGCTGCACCCGCAGCTCCGCACGCGTTTTTGAAAATCGTATTAAAGAATTATAGAATTGTGAGACTATGTACAATTACAGAAACGCTCTTTAAAGACAATTGTAAGTACGACGCGCTTTTTAGCACACTTATACTTTTAGGTACTTTTATTATTTTATTGTGCACTTTATGATATTATTTATATTGGAATTATTATTTTAGGTCCATGACGAATTTCGAGGCGTTACCGGGATATATATATATATACATATACGAGAACCCGGTATCCCACCGCTGCCACCAAAATGTTATACGGGATTCTAAAAATCCCTTTTTAAAAAAGATTTATTCACTTGACATAATATATTTATTATTTGACAAAGATTTGTTCACTTAATTATTAATACTTATTATTTAACACTGAATAATAATTATGAGGATTATGAGTGTTATGGACCGAGTCTGGGAATGAACTGCCGGGTGGTATCGAGGACCGTGAGAGGACTCGGAAAGTGCTGACGTTAGGTACTGGGAAAGGTGATAGTTAGGAAGGGATATAGTTCTGTGGTTTTAAAGGTCAGCATATTAGGGTACAAGGTTCGGGTATAACAGAACGTTATACACAATATTATATAATATGGTATGTTATTCATTCAGCGGCTATGTAAAGGCCATTTAGACCAAAAAAATATTTTCTTTCAATACGTTAGCATATGTGTAAGACATGACCATAATATTCTCTCCATTATACTGATATGGAGCAATTGAGAAACCAGGTTTAGAACCAAGTTTGAATCCCGATACCATACGTAGGTCCAAATTTATGGAATAATGACGCCATCGGTCACGTTGTTTACGCCATTACACGTGCAACTCACACTTAAGGCATGCAATAATCGCCCGATTTTACTATTTAAATTTTACGAATACTACTGTTCATACTATTCGAAATTATTCGAATTTTACAAGTCTTTCGTGTACCTTCTCTATTATTCAATATAGAAAACGACTAGCATCTGCCCGCGACATCGTTCGCGTGGAATAGTTACTTTGGGCTAACGCTAACACGGAACGGAAGCTCTCAAGAGGAAAAAAACCCGATCTTGAAGCATTCTTAGCTTGATTATATATAGCCTACAACTTTCCTCGATAAATGAGCTATATATCACTGAATTAATTTTACAAATCGGACCAGTAGTTCCTGAGATTACCCCCTACGACGTCACAAACTCACAAACTATCTCTTTATAATATTAGTATAGATTAAAATGTTTTTAGCTCTTACAAACAACCAACTCTTGCAAAACAATAACAATCATACCGAAATTACCAATATTATCAAATATTTAGTAAGTATATAGTAAATAACTTTGGCAAAGGAATATCACAAAAGATATTATAAATCATTGATAATAATACACACTTATTTAGTCATTTCAAAGCATATTGTAGAAGTATAGGTATTAATTAGTAACATAACACATGAGACACACAATATTTATTTACTTAAATATGAAAAAAAAAACATTTCATAGAACTTGATCTTCCAAGGTAAAGTCATTAAAAGAAGTTCTTAAATAACCATCCTTTATGGATTACAAGTAGGTATGTCTATGAATATTAACGCCATTACACGTGCAACTCACACTTAAGGTATGCAATATTCGTCCGACTTTACTATTTAAATTTTACGAATACTTACTGTTCATACTATTCGAGTTATTCATATTTTACAAGTTTTTCGTGTACTTTCTCTATCTTCGATCAATTGTTGATCGAAGTTCTCTATTATTCAATATATAAAACGATTAAAATGTTTTTAGCTCTTACAACAACCAACTTTTGCATAATTATTGCAAATATTTAGTAAGTATATAGTAAATAATTTTGGCAAAGGAATATCACAAAAGATATTATAAATCATTGATAATACAAATATATATACTAATATATATATATAACTATAATAAAATAATACCAAATAATAATACACACCTATTTAGTAACTTCAAAGCATATTGTAGAAGTATAGGTATTAATTAGTAACATAACTCATGAGACACATAATATTTATTTACTTAAATATGGAAAAAAACATTTCATAGAACTTGATCTTCCAAGGTAAAGCCATTAAAAGAAGTTCTTAAATAACCATCCTTTATGGATTACAAGTAGGTATGTCTATGAATATTATTTCCAAGATCTCGTTATTTGCCATTATTGCTTTGAGACTGGCCTATGATTTATTTTGTTAGAAATTAAAAATGTCGGTGATAGCAAAATGCTAGTAATTGTTTTCTCCAGCTATATTGAAAAACCACGTTTCACATGGTTATGTAGGCGCATAGTACTTTTGCGTTAGGATTTGATAAGTATTAAAAAAAACTCGAAAAGCTCGAATACTTGGGTCAGTAGTATTCGAATAGTAAATAAAGGAAAATACTGGAATAAAACGAATAATCGAATGGTATGCTCTATTCACACTTGCACGTCCATACAATAGGCTTATTATTAGCCTGTTTCAATCAATTAATCTTCCAGATTTTTACTGCCATCGTCAAGTTGGTAATATAATAACATTACAAGAGTAACGATAATTTCAGTGTTCTGACACGATGGTTGTCCCCCTTGTTATAACTTTCCAGGGAATTTTTATGGCATCACAGAATTCAGGCTCCATGGTTTTATTTTACATTCACTTATCTTATGCACAATAATCGAACTATATTATGTAAAATGTCATCAATATAAAAAAATAGAGTCAAATAACATAAGATTATAATTATAAAAGCATCACATGACAGACCAAAATCCCTCTCAAAACTCCACAATAGGCTTGTAAGGGATGCTATTTGTTTCTTATATTGTTCAGTTAGTCGTAGCTATAATTGTCAGATCCTAAATACATCAATATACTCAAAAATATGCGTGGCTCAAACTCATTATTAATGTTCCTCTTAGCTTTAAAATGTTCCAAAACTATTAGCGAACTGCGTTCCTCCTACTAGAATCAAACTATTATGGAAGTAACCTGTCCGAATCCAGTTTGTAAATCTTGTACTCGTTACAGCCCAAGTTTTTTGTATCGATACTCTCCAACTCATCTACAAGCTTTGGCTGTGACACGCCGTACTTCAGGGTGAGGAGCTGGCCCATGTCAGACATGGTTTTGATAATTCTAAGTTCATTATTGCATTCCACTTGAAATAAGAAGGTTATATAGTTAATTGAACGTATATAACCTATAAGTTAATTAAATGCTCCTCGTTTGTTGTACAGTAATTTGTTTGACTGACGAAGGCTTTATTTAGCGCAAAAATCGATTATTAAAATTACATTGGAAGTTACTTTCCACGCGTTATTGATTGGTCGTTGTCACTTCTCACTGCAACCAAAATCGTTTGGAATTATTTGCACGACGTGTACCTAAAAAGTTCAATTTGAACGTAGCAAATATAAGAGCGAAATATTAGTAAATAACGATGCATTTAATTACCTTTTGTTGTTGCAGTTTGTTTCATTTACTAAATATAATAAAACAAAGTCTTCTGCCACGTCGGTCTGTTCGCGATAAACTCAAAAACTGAACTGATTTCCATGCAGTTTTTCACCAATAGATAAAGTGATTCATGAGGAAGGTTTAGTTATCAAGGTTTATTTATCAAGGTTTTTTTTTATTATAAGGGCGGGACACCGATGGGCCCGCTAATATAATATATCTTTCTATAATTAGTTCCTAAAATTTTTTAGGTACACGTCGTGCAAATAAAACGCGCTAACGTGTTTTGTTGCAGAGAGGTGTGGACGCAACCAATCGCTTCCGCGCGGAAGTGCAAAGTAACGTCCACTCTAGTGTTTAAAGCAAAATTGCTATACTTTACCTAGAATTCGAAGTTCTGTAAGACAATCTTCCAATAAAGTTGCGAATAATGACGCTAACATATAAGACAGACTGAAAATATAAATAGAAATGTTGGTTATCGCATATTTCACACATACACAAGACCAAGTATATATTTTGGTAAATATTCATAGGCGTGTAGTTCATCGGATTTTAATTGATAACTGCAGATTATTATAGCTTTGTATTACCAATATAAAAAGGATGGCAAATTAACCATATTTGTCGGTTACCACCCCTGAAGACCGAGTTAGGAATGCTTGAAGTAGCACTGCCTATAACAATCACATCCTTCAGTTCGAAACACAACCTCAACATTACTGCTTTGTGTGAGAAATAGGAGTGACCGTTGTATTTCCTGAGTCAAACATTACACAGGTTCTGCCCAACTTAAATTTTTTACAAAAAGTTGTAAGAGAAAAGGGGTGACCGTTATATTTCCTGAATCGAAAATTACGCAGGTTATGCCAAACTTAATTATTTTACAAAAGAAAAAGGGGTGATCGTTGTATTTCCCGAGTCAAACATTACACAGGTTCTGCCCAACTTACATTTTTTATAAAAAGTTGTAAGAGAAATAGGGGTGACTGTTGTATTTCCTGAATCGAACATTATACAGGTTCTGCCAAACTTAATTTTTTTACAAAAAGTTGTTAGAGAAATAGGAGTGACCGTTGTATTTCTTGAGTCGAACATTACACAGGTTTTGCCAAACTTAATTTTTTTACGATTGTTGTAAGCGAAATAGGAGTGACCCTTGTAATTCCTGAGTCGAACGTAACACAGGTTCTGCAAAACTTATTTTTTTTAGAAAAAAGTTAATATTTATGGGGAATTGCTTGTTTCAAAGAGTTAAAATGAATCTTTGAGAAGATTTTTAAAAATTCCTATTGCACCGTAACTGTTCCTTTTTGCATTTACATACTATGTATTTCAAGGGCATCGAAACTCTTATCTCTATATAAATACCTGTTGTCTCCATCGCTTTTGTTAAATACGGTATCTGACTTCGTAAAATCGTATTCAATTGAATTGGTTTTTATCTCTGTTTCGGAAATAGTATCCATCTGTTCTATTCGATTTCTTCTGTCCTATAACATAATAGATGCACTAAATATACAGATTGATAATGAATCGTTGTCTTATTATATTTTATAAGCCTATTACGCATAGTCATGTTTTATCAAACTCTGTCTATCAGACTGGACAAAACTCACCAGAGTACGTTATATCGGGCAAAAAGGTACGATACTTATAGGAAAAGATCCTGCCTGAAAGGAAGCACTAGAGCGTCG
>MU161231.1:0-17721 GCA_015888305.1 Antheraea pernyi | reverse complement strand
GTCGTAATGTTTATTTAATTTTAGGATTACCTTGGTGAATAGTCGTCTTTGATCGGTATTGGTGTACAATTGTCGCTCAGAACTACAACTCATCCAATATGTCCACAATACGTGTTTCTTTCCTTACAAGTACCATCTATACTTAATAATCCATTTTTAAATTAATTCGCTTGTAAAATACTAAATATAAAATGAAGGAATTCGACGAACATGACATAACCTTAAGTCTATGACGAAGTGTAAACATTCCACACTCTATGGTAATTATTTCAAAATAACTGTTATTCTCTTTAGTAAATAACTAATAATATGGCCAGAACTTTTAGTGTCACCACGACCGTAACAAAACGGAGTTGTTACAATGAATCTTTATTTTCACACTTGTAACTTTCGTTTGCAGCTTAACTTGCGTTTTTTGCTTATATACAATCATAACTAAGTAACTGATTTAGAGTTTATTCCAATACCTGCTTATTTATCTTCCCCTGGTTTATCTTAAGCATCATCACAATTCTATAGATTACTAATATCATATAAGGCGTTCCGGCTTACTCATCAGCGATCTGTAGCAAGAGACTGTCTACACTTAATACTTCAATCATGTTGAATATATATAGTTTTAGGCTGTATTGAGCGCTTTATACCTGATGGCTTATATGTTTTACTAGCTGTGCCCGCGACTTCGTCCGCGTGGAATATTATGTAAAAAACACTGATTAATAAAGTCATTTGTATGTATTAAGTCCATTTACTTATCTACTTTTCTCCCGTACTAAAGTCGCGTCGTCATTAATATTACAATAACTTTCGATACAGTGGACCAACTTTAATCAAAGAATAAGTGTGGGTTTATTGTGATCCCAGTACTTTAGCAGTGATGCGTGTTCATACAAACAGAGAGACGGACAGAGAGAAAGACATTTCTAAAAAAATTTGAAACGTATTATATTAAAAAAAATTTTTTATGAAATTCTAAAAAGTACAGACACTTTAGATTTACATTCTTATTATAGGTAATCTGTAGGTGGTAGAGTCACGCTGAAGCTATTACTGGTTTCAGCATGAATGGGTCAGCTCGCCCGGAGTAGTGCCACCGTCTCACAGAAAACCGACGTGAAGTAACAGTGCTTGCATTGTTGCGTTTCGTTCGGTCAGTGAGAGCACCGGAGGCCTACTTCCCATCCCCCTTCCCCGGCCCTCTTCCCCCCCAACACAGGCTGGCAACGCAAGTGTCTATGGACGTTGATGATCACTTAACATCAGATGACATAACTGTTCGTTTGCCTCCTATGATATAAAATGTATAGATTTGATAATAGCGAACAACTTCAAAACTATATGCTTATGATGTTATGGGTAATAAGTCTGTTATGATCATTATTGTCAAAATTCTTTTTCTACAGCTCGCCCGGAGTAGTGCCACCGTCTCACAGAAAACCGACGTGAAGTAACAGTGCTTGCATTGTTGCGTTTCGTTCGGTCAGTGAGAGCGCCGGAGGCCCACTTCCCATACTCCTTCCCCCCTCCCCCCAAACACAGGCTGGCAACGCAAGTGTCTATGGACGTTGATGATTACTTAACATCAGGTGACCCAACTGTTCATTTGCCTCCTATGATTTAAAAACAAATGTATAGATTTGATAATAACGAACAACTTAAAAACTATATGCTTAAAATGTTATAGGTCTGTTATTATCGTAATTGTCAAAAAAAAATTTCTATACTGTTACTCCAAAGAGATTATGTTTGTATGTGTATATGTTAAATAAACACACGTAAATGTACATTTGAGGCTTAAGTATATAAATTTATTATTTTTGAGTAGTTATCGTTCTTGATTTCGATTACCTAAATTACTTCAGTTTATACTGATACTTTATGCTAAGCTTAATCATTTGCTGTGGATGTGAAATTGGGATGTGGAGGGTTTAATAAAATAAAACGTGAAGTATATATTAAATAATTCAAAATATCTATTTAAAAAATTAAAATACATCATAACATTAAGTATGGATACAAAGTAAATGTGGATGTGAAGGTGGGATGTGGAGCATTTAATAAAATAAAACCTGAAGTATTAAATAATTCAAAATATCTATTTAAAAAATTAAAATACATCATAACATTAAGTATGGATACAAAGTAAATAATAAAAAAGTTATAGTGAGTTTGACATAAAAAAATAATAAAAGTATAATTCATATAAAACATCGCTAACACCGATATAATCATATATATAAAACAGAATTGATGATAATTCGCTGATATTTACAGTTATCATTTGTTACCTGGGTTTTTCAAAAAGTAACCCTTCCAGTGTGTCTGGTTGCAGGTAATATTGCAACGAAAATAACGCACCAATTTTCAGTTTTAAAATCGATAACGAAGTACAACACAAAAACATAGGAGGAATAAACCCAATATATATAAATTGACTGACATTCCAACGCACAGTCCAAAATCTTGGAACTAGGGCCATGACAATGTGCACGTCATCTATTTTTTTACACTGTAGGTGAGCACTAAGGAAGGATTTTTGGCAATTTGATCTCAAATGCGATGAAAAAAGTAATGAAAATCCTTCATATTTACACTACTGCATAGATATCGCCAGCGATTAAACATAGTCGCTGTTATTATAAAAAAGTTAAACACGTATTGAATACTTGCTTTAAAAAGGTTTCGTATTAAATGCACCGCGCTCGCCAGAGGCAAGTTCGCGTTATGCTTTTTCGCAAGTCTAACCTAACGTAACCAAAGCGAGACAAAAGAGCAAAAAGGCGAACATTTAGCGACCGCGGTGCATTTTTAAAGCAAGTGTTCAATATGTATTTAATTTTTTTGGTAATAACACCGAATACGTCTAAAGTCATTTCTTCTTAGTCTTCGTTTTCGTAGGTTTTTTAACTATTTTAAACGGTCCCAGTTGGAATCGGACGAGCAGTCCGCGCCACCAGGATTGGACGGTGATAGCACTTCTGTGCATCTTCTCGTGATACAAACGAACTATCTCACGTTCCTCTTTGAAACGGAGCCATTTATCAATCTCCTCCTGATGTCTCTCGAACTATATAGAACATAAGAGAAAAAAAACTTTGTTACTATCTTAAACCACTCAAGAAGAACATTAGTTGATATTGTGGTCAAAAGGGAACTCTACATGGAATGAAACATAACTAAAAACAATATATGAAATTATTATGTACCTATTGGTGGAAAATATATTATTATTTGAATACAGGCACATGATAAAAATATGTGGAATCTAAAGTCTGTACAATTAGAATTATGAGCTGCCGTTTTAATAGGGTCATGTTTTCTTGAATAATATTTCCCGAGTACTTTTGTATAGAAAGTAACCGATTTTTTATACAGTTTCTTACATATACATTATACAAAGACAAGCTGTCCATTTCGTTAGCATTAAAAAAATGCCACAGGGTCAATCGAACTCATGTGGCTCTACAAGGTTGATTAGCTTGAACGATCCCTTGCCGCCCCCACAAAACGGTCTGTCGGTACACCGTGGGGTTTTAGTCTGTGCGAGTCGGACATAACCCACCCTCTCCCCCGGGAGGGTGGCGTCTCCATAAGGGATTTCCACACGTTAAAAAAAAAGGGTCAATCGAACTCAAGTAGTATACCAAAATGAATAAATGTATTGTTAAGTATTTATACTACGAGACTTCGCGACAGGCGCGGTGGGGGACTTTGTTTTAAACTATATAATGATATATATATATATAACTTAATATATATAAGCCAAAGAAGTTGAACTTCGTCCCCGTGTACATACCGATATATACACGCATTGTTTCTTCTTTATCCAAAATTCAGACAGTCATGACAAAGAATTTACGATAAATAGTTAAAATTAAACTATCCGACATTAATAGAATCATTTACTTATTAGTTACTTCATTTACTAGAATCAGCAGAATTATTAAATCAAGGTATTAGATATTTATCTAGCAGTGGGATATGTAAATAGGTTTTATTGTAAATACAGCTCGAAAAGAAGCAGATACATGCTCAGCAGTTGAAAAAAATCTTGGAGGAAAAAGATTAAAAATTGGAATAAAATACTACCGTTTTCTCCAATTCTTCCCGTTTTTCAAACGATAATTCGTAGTCAACCCTTTTTATTTGTATTTTCACGTCAATCGCTTCTATGTCCTTGTCATATTTGCTCATCCACAACTCCACTTTGCGCAGGGTTTCCTATCAAACAGTAATTAATTTTTTGGGAGATATTCGTATATCTAAAGACTGATTATTCTCTTCGGTATTATTTTCTTTTCGCTTGGGATAGTAAATAACTTTTGGAATACGTTGGGATATAGATTATTTATAATCTATTTATTTATAAATTACTTTTATTTTAGATTAGCTACCCACCTCGGATTCGCACGTGCGTACTAACGTTCTATAAAGTTCAAAGAAAATGCGACAAAACCAGGGAAGATTTTATAAGTATATAATCTGTATATAAGTATATGATAAGATATTACATTATATACCACAGTCAAAATCTGTTATAACGACACCGAAGGGACTACCCATATTTAGTCGTTAAAACCGATAGTCATAACAACCGGTGATGTTTTCGAGATACAGCATTCAGCCGGGTCCTTTGCTCTGGTTCAATATTACCGGTATGTTGTTCTAAACGATGTTGCCATACATGGTTTTGACTGCATTTACTTTTAAAGAGATTTATAGTGCGGTTCCATCTCACTGTTTTGTATGGAGAGATTTAATCCAAATTTTTCAATTTTCAATCAATAGATGTTTAATTCTACTTTACAAATTGGAATGAAATAGCTACAAAGAAACTTGATGTTATTTGTTTTGGAAGGGGTTTGGGGTGGAAAGGGTGTCGAATAACATCTAAGACTTGAGACATCCAAGCCAACCTCACCTGCACGTGGTGTACCCTACTGAATAACGAACGAGCCGATGGCGAAAAGCGGGGTGGTAGGGTTTTACAGCCTGACTGGGTCGCAACCAAAATGTATATAGCGAAAAGGCCCCTCATAGTGATCCGCCTGTGTATATCCAGCTTTTCGCAGGCCGGCATGACAACCGCGACCGGCGATGGATAGTGTGTCACTCGGTGGTCGCCATTTCTTTTGGATTGTACTGTGCTTACAATCAGGCAGGCACATTTTGTCGTGCTACAATAGAAAAAAAAGTAACAAAAGGATCTAGAAAGCTAAATATTTAATAATTGAAGCATTAGAAAACAGATGGTTGAATCCGAGGTGGTAGTAATAAAATTTTAGATACTTTATAGGACTGAACAAATTCTCATCTGATGGTAAACCCCGATGTGGTTTGATATGATAAAAACGAAACCCCGACTCAGTTGCAAGGATTCGAACCTAGGTCCGTATTCAATGTGTCCGAACACGCTATCAACTAAGCCATCATCGCTTCAATCTCTTTCTCTCTTTGTCTCCTTTTATATGACCTTCTAAATCTTTTTAAAAATCTATATATGGATTCCCTTAACGAACGAACTTGATCAATGAAATATCAATTACCACCATGAAAATATATTTCAATCAATTCTTTCAAACAATAAACCCCCACTGTTATATAAGCCTCTCCCAAAGATTGTCCCTACGAGCGAAGTTGCATAGTTGCATGCACCATGCATCCAAAAGATTTCCACAACAATTACCGTGTAACGATATAAAACTTATTTAATAATAAGTTAATATTCTACGTTATTTTGTGACACTGTAACTAGTGTGGTAAAAATCTCATATCATAACTGGATCCCATTAATTCGTAAAGATTTAATAAGAATATTCATTAAGTTATCAATATGTTATAGAAAAATCTCCGTTTTCGTTTTTTAAAGAATCTAAAATATCCTTTATCTTATAGATCCTGAAAGTTACTGTTATTTTCTTTTGAAATTCTCGCCACAACTGGTAAAATGCATACCTAATTGTTTTTTTTCTTTTATCAAAATAAGTTACAGCTTATTCGTACTTCTGTAAAGAAAATATTCTAATATTTTCCAAAAGGATTCTAGAGGGTTTGAAATATAAAATCTTATAAATAAATAACGAAAATCAATAGTACATTGATGTTAATGTTGATAAGCATTTCAATTTCAACGTGAACTCGCTCCTCCTGCTCTATATGTTGTTTGTACGTGTCTATGGCATCGCTTGAGGTAACTTCTTTATCTGTGATCGTCTGCGCGCGTTGCTCGAATCGCGCTCTCTCCCAATTCTCAGTATAACGTGTCCGTATTTCAAAATTAAGGGCGCTATCCTGAATAAAAATACTCATATTTATGATAATCCTTTTCCTTCAAACAGAAATATTACGTTTAAATGTGTAGAAAAAGGTGCGTATGTCCCTATGATCACACGATAGAAGGGAAAACTTTTTAATAAAATATTAAGTACCAACAGCTTACGCATAATATACACACTGATTAAATACAAAACTTATATAATACTACTATAATACGTAATAATAAAAATGTAATTATTCCAACGATGTATTTATTCCTTGTCAGATAGTAAACGTTGTTGATGAACCAGTTCGTCTAAGGACGTCACCAGTGCCGACCCCTCGGACCCTAAGACGGAGGCCCCTTATGAGGGGTCAACATTTGCTCAGTCAAGCGAAAGTAGTTCGAGTAGAACACCATGGGGTTTTTAGTCAGTAAGAACCTCATGTACCCCATCTCTGTTGCCTAGCGTCATGAGGATCTTATGCAAAATTCTCCCCATGTTACAAAAAAAGCCGAGCAACCCGATTTAACATCACCGACCCGATGGTTCACTTTCGTGCAAACAGTGCGCCTAAAGAAGTTTTTATTTGCAGAATATTGATGTTTTTTAAATTTAAGCAGTCAAGATTTACACCAGATATTTACAGTCTGACTTCTCAGGACAAAACATAAATGTAAGTATACCTTTTTTTCTTTTTTATTAACGTGGTGAAATCCTTTATGGGTACGCCACCCTCTCGGGAGAGAGAGTGGGTTATGTCCGACTCGCACGGACTAAAACCCCACGGTGTACCGCCGCATGGTATGGGCGGCCAGGGATCGAACCTGTTGTCTTCCTGAAAAACCGCCCCTGCAAACGTAGGTATACCTAAATAAGTATGAATTATAACATCGAGGCAATTAAAAGGTAAATTAATCTCATTTTTAATTTACTATAATACTATTTTAACTTTGTTTTGTATTACCTTGAGTATACTATCCGATACGAAACATATATAAGAGTTGTTGTGGTATGCAGGTACAACAACAACAACTCATATATGTATGAATAATTAACTTATCTTAAGTTAGCTCAGATAGGTCGGAAATTGCATGTATCAAGCAACAGCCCAAGCTGAGGTGTGCCGTGCACCCTTGTCCCAATTATCAAATAAAATCGGCTGAGTGCCTGAAGCGCTCGCCTGAGTAATCCGGTGAAGCTGTTAACCTTGCTAGGTCAATAGCGTAGTCAGTTCGAAAAAAAAAACCATGAGTATATTATGCGCAATACTACTGTATAACTAATTAGTAAAACTAACTAATTACTATAATACTGTATTAGGTATAACTAATTAAGTGTACATACTTCCACTTTAGCTCTAAGACGTTCAATCATCATATCAGTGTCATAGTTGGCTGATTTTGTGTGATTACGTTGCTGCCTCAACTGACGACCTAGTTCACGGCGCGTCCTACAATTAATACTAATTGCATAAAATTATTGCTATATATATATATACGGCACTAAGAGGATATAAATTTTGTATTGTAGCATTGAATGATTTCCTGCGACACTGGATTTAGTTCCTAGTGCGGGAATCAACAGTTTAATTTATGCCGTGTAATATCATTTTGTTAAATAAATCCATATTTTATTTTTTATATATATATCACATTTATAGCGTTTAATATTACAGTATTTAAGTCCACTTGCCAAAAATTTAAAATCAGCGCTGGAATCACTTGTAATGGTGACAGCAAGCAGATGCTGAATTGTGCATAATTGTAGCAATACCATAGCATAATTTTAATATAAGCCCAGACTAGGAAAACTTCTACTGTCATCAAGAGACCGTGAAAGATTGCGAATGTTCAATTTGAGAGCTCTACTACCTAGGCCAAGTTATCACAAAAAAGAATAGATTACCGTAATTTTGCTTCAACACGATTTTATCCTCTGTGAAGAGTAAGGGACGATGTAAGATTTCAGCTTAAATCGTTTATAATTGTCTACAATCGATAAGGGATGAATATTATATAGTATATACTTACACCCTGTTCTTGGTTTCCTCTTCAGCGATTATATTTCGGTAATCATAAAGTTTGTCTTGCAATTTTACCTTCTCGTCTAAAGCTTTCCAGGAACTAGTTGTTGAGAATTCTGTATACGTAGCTGTGAGGGTTTCGGCAACCTGTTCCCTTTAATATATCGAAGCATCAAAATTTTAACATACAGTTTTTACGTAATAAAGAAATTTAGGAGTATCTCTAGATATATTCTATAATTAATTTCAAATAGGAAAATTCAGAGTTTGGTAACATGGTCAATCCTGAGGCCCGGATGAAAAAATAGTTTTAGGTACAAGGTAAAATCTTATTCACGCCAGTCCAGGAAGAATGGTGATTTCAAGCTCTAAAAAATCCACAGTCCTATGTTTTCCCCACATACAGTAGTAGGTACTACAAGAACATTTCTCAGTTTCAGGTTTCCTCACGATATTTACGTTCACCGTCAGCCGTTAGTGTTACCAATTTAAATGAGTAAATTGTACGCGAATTCCAAAAAATTTGTTCGTACATGTCGGGGTTCGAACCTGTGGAGATCGGGTTGATATTCCATAGGTCAAATCACTAAGTCTAAAAATATTTGACCAAAATCTGTCCAGTAATTTTAAGTGATGAGCGTACAAAAGCATAAATCTATTTTTTTTTTAATAGATTGCGGATTAATACAATTGAATCTAAGATATTTTCAAATGCGTTTATACTTTGAAGTAGAAGATACTGATATTTATTTTATATATTTATTTACAAGGCACACATTACAAATAATAAGTTGAAATGGTTACAGTTACTATTTATAGTTTTTTCTTGTGTACTATATTATCAAAATTTATATATATGCACATCTATGCTTACTAAAATACAATGATACAAACATATACAAATACTAGCTGTCCCGGCCACGCGTTTTTGTGACTCAGTTATTATATCATTACGTATTCATAAAAAATCATAATTGTTGTTGGCAATATAACCAATAAACATCACTTACGATTTAAATTTTTTTTTTTTATATAAAAAACGACTTTTTGTGACTTACATATAAAAGTTAGACATATGCTGTATGCATTATCAAGCTCTACAACTTTTCTCTAGACTCAAACATATATCTCTCATCGTTAAGGCACATATATACTTCATGTACAGACAGCGGTCAGTTACATTTTTATTATATGTATAGTTATATAATATTAGAGTAGATGCTACTTTGCACTTCCGCCTGGAATCGATGGAACACTACTACCTCTGACTGTAACATAAAACAAATCAATATATATATATATATTATAGTGTTTATAAACTACGTCGTAATTGGCTCAGACTGAGGTGAAAGATGTTTATATCGGCACTACAGAAGATGCAGTGTGTCATATTATATGAGCGACACATGTTACCATTCGGATTATTTAAAAAAAGTTTTGATCTATGACAACTACTTTTAAAAATATTAAACCAGTAAAGAAACAAACCATATCTAACCTATCATTGTCCAGTTTCTTAAATTTGTAAGTGTCTGATGAGATTTTAGAACGGTCAATGAGGTCCAGTTCATCTGTAACCACCGGCTGTTCAATATCGAATTTAAGAGATCGAAGTTGGTGTATCTCGTCGAGTGTTTTGAATACGCGTAGCTCGTTGTTAGACGCCTCTGGTGAGAATTAGAAACGACTTATATATACTAAAACAGCCTGCTATATTGTCTGCGTTAGTGTCTTATTAAATAACTATAGCTTCTTGTAACTGTTTACGCAACGCACGCCGCCGTAGGTAGTTCTCAAATGAATGGGTTTTTCCCAAGCTACTTGAAAGCTATCGTTACGTATTATTTAATGGAAATAATATCATTATAAAATATACCCTAAGTATTACTCGGATTTATGAGCTATATTAACATAAAGTAAGAATACGCTCAGTAGTTTTTGCGTGAAGGAGTAACAAATATTAGTTAAATCCATCCTCACAAACTTTATCATTTATGATGTTGAAAGAATTTTACACAGAATACAACGGCCGACATAATTTTACGAATTTTAAGATATGATCTATGTTTTCTACCAATTTTGTTGTGTTAACTACGAAGTTATACCTAATTCTGTCGTATCACGTCTGGTTTTGAGTAAAATTAATAAACTTGCTTTTTATAAAAACAAATGAAATTATAAAATTTTGGCGCTCTTTTCTTGAATTGTGCAACCTCACGTGAGAATGTTAGCTGCAACAACGATACACTAATTCGTAACGCGTTACATAAGCCGTTACAGTAACTTTGTATACAACATGTTTACTGAAATTAGCGTGTTTATTTAAAACATTGTTTACGTTTTACTTGTGTTATTTATTTATCAACGATTTGTGGTCGAAAAAGTTCAAGAGTTTTAAAATAATAAGTTTGAAAACCAGATGAATGTTAATTTATTTATTTTAGTAATTATGAAATTAAACAATTCAGAATTCGGACGATAACTGATTTAAAGATTAAAAAAACAACAGTTATTGCATTGTCGTCCAATTGCCTGGTTTTTTTTTCTGGATAAAAAGTTACTCTATATCGTTTTCTGTACCCCTGACAATGTATGCAATATTTTATGATGTTCGGTTGAGTGGTTATGGCATAAGAATCCAAAAAATAAATAAACTCACTTTTGCATTTATAATATAAATTGGGATGTTAGGTTTAGAATAAATAGTGCTACGTGAATTATTATTTTACCTAAAATACGCAACTTTGTGATAGCATCTTCAAAGACGGTTGCAAACAATGCCGACTGTATATAGGATAACCTAAAAATAATAGTTAAAATCAAAACATTAACACAATTAAAATACAAATACACATAATTTAAATAACATTACGATAACGTATAGACATTGATAATCCATATTCTTGAGGTATTTCTTAAAAATATACCAGTAATAAAATCGTTGGGGTTTTTTGCGAGGTCTTAGTCTCTAATGTAGCGGTGCCTTTTATATTTTATCCATAATCTTATATTATTTTACTCTATATTTTGTAATATTGGAATTATTTTACGTAATATAGTTCGAGTATTGTGCATAGGTGCAGTGAATTGGAAATAATACCACGGCGCATGAATTCGGATGCATCAAAAACGTGCTGAAAAATTTTGGCTAGAGGGCCAACGTCTTCTTCAAACATTTTTTTTTCGAACTTACTATGCTATTTTTTTTTTAGGTGGCAACCGTACAGGTGGGTCATCTGCTGTTAAGTGATCACCACCGCCCATGAACACTAATAACACCAGAGGAGTCACAAGTGAGTTGCCACCCTTTGGCAGGGGAGGGGAGGTGGGCCTCCGGCGCTCTCACTGACTGAGGCCCATTCATGCTGAAACCAGTAAGAGTTACCTAGCAATATCTTAACAGCTTCACCGGTCTACAACTTCGAACATTGTAGACACTTAGTATTATTACCTACTCGACAATAGAAGTAATTGGTCTAGAAATTTGGTTGCAAAAAAGCTAAGCCAAAATATTTTTGTAATATATTTATATATATTTTTGTATTATGTTTTAGTGTAATAAGAATAAATCAAATACATCATCCAACTCACGAACCTGTAGATGTCCTCAACTGTAGACTTTTCTTTCAAATTATTTAATACCTGTAAATGCATAAACATATAAACTGTCGCTGTCAGTCAAAAGTGGAAAACTATATATAGCTATAAGCTATATATAGCTTGCAGCTTCATCTAAGTATTACTAATTTGCTCTGGATTAGGAGTACTTAAGTTGAGAACAGAAGCTCGTAGGCAAACAAAAAATATTAGTATTAGTTGTACTTGTTTTCGAACATATATAGAAGAAGTAAAACCTAGTATTGCAACGGTCAGCAGATGCTTTTGAACGGCATTAAATACAGTAAAATATCTTAAGAGTTAAATTGCGAAAGTAAAACAATATTAGTGGCAAGTACAAGGTGTTAAGGTCAAATACATAATATTCAGGTAGAATATTATCTTTTTTTATTGTGCCACGACGAAATGATGGCACAGTTTGATGGTAAGCAAATTGCAATCCAATACAACGATATCTATAATTCATTTTAAGTGGCCCCGGGGTGTAAGGGGTGTCGAATAACATCTAGGGCTTGAGACATCCAAACCAACCTCACCTGCACGTGGGCTGAACAACGTACGAGCCCGTAATAGTGATTTGCTTCTGCGGGTCGCGTTTCGAGATCACCCTATGCATATTTTCGCAGGCCGGCATGACAGTGGCGATCGGTGATGGAAAGTGTGTCACGCGGTGGTCGCCATTGTTTTTGGATTGTTCTGTGCTTACCATCAGGCTCAGTGCAGTCATTTTGCCGATACATACTGGCTGATCAAGGAACTCCACAAACTATGAGAGCTACTGTAATTGGTTTGTTAACAATGTTTATTTTAGACTGCAATATAAAATTAATACACTTCGTCTCTTCCATTATATCTTAATTTACATATTATTGTTAATGTCAAGCTTATAACTTATTCCTTAACACATTGTGACACTATATAAAGCTTTATCATAAGAGCATGCTTATGCGCTTCAATAAAGTGAGCACAGAGCACGCTCAAGCTAATAAGCAGTTCAGTAAAGCGAGCATCTCAAATGAAATAGGTATTTCAAAGTTCAAGCTTTAACTAACAGCTTGTAGCGTGTTGGCAGTCTATAATGTCTCTGACTCTTTTGAAAAATGAACGACATATTCGATGTCAGGTGGATATATAATTTTTCCTCGACAGATAAGTCTAATATTAAAAGTTTCGGTTGGAAAATCAGGGCTTGATTTTCACATATATATTAAATGAACACGCCCTCAATAAGCTATAGGTATAAAGTAAATTTTGATATTAACGTCACTACTTGTCTTGCTCACGGTGTCCTGGGCTTTATGAAAAGGATTTTTTTTCCATTTTTCCTCAACGTTATAGGCATTATCTTGAATGTCGGAATTATCACACTGGACGGACATTTTTAATACATACAAAAATAAAATATTATAGACATAAATTATTTATCAAAATGTATAAATAAGCTCTTCTAAAATAATTTTTAAAATGTATAAAACATTCGTATGTACATAATAATAAAAAATATACCACTTCAAATGTCATGTCATATTGACATATTTTCTAAAAATAATAGGTTTTATTTGTGTAAAGTATTAGTGTATGTTAAACATAAATGGTGGTGGTTAAAATCAACTTCAAATCTTTTGTTGTCGTATTATCGTTGGAGTTGTTCTCGATATACTTGACACTGGCGGAATTGTGGAATTTTCCACAGAGGCCAAAGACAAAATAAAAAAAACTTTATTATACAACTATCAACCAAAACTAACTTTTATTGTTTTTTATTCTATATTTTAATTTGTAATGCTATTCGTCTATAATTTCATAATAAAAAATATATATCAGGAAATAAAATAAAAACATGTTTTGAACCAAACATTTTAAAATATCTGTATACTTAATAAATAAAAAATATATATAGGTAATTAGTAAATGGATAATGTCTTGAAAGAATAGAAAGTCTTTAAGTACTTCCTTGTGTGGTTTGATTTAAATTGTTCATTTCTTAAAATATACACGTTGTGTATATGTGTGTACATATACGAGTTGTGCAAGTGTTAAGTTTATGTTTTGTTAATATATACCAAAGCCAAATATCAAGTATCTGTTTATTAAAGAAACATTACTAAGCTTATTAAATTATGGAATCTTCTATGGAGCAGAATGCAATGTTACTACTTGGCTTTGTTCATTACCTTCCTCAATTAAAATTCAAATTTTTATAAAAGTTATTAACTAACATTTTCGGTTATATGTGATTAATAGAAATGTATTTTAGTAAATAGTATTTTCTTTATTAGGAATTTTACACTGTCAATCTGAAATATATAAAGAAACTAAAATAATTGTATAGCGACAACATGGGGTCCATTTTATTTGTACAGAACTACGTTTATATTGAAAATGATGAATATGCGATAAGTATATTATGCTTAAAAAAATCAATACAAAATGAAAAGGCAAGCTTGTTTTCTTTCAATCACTTTATTTAAAAACCTAAATTCTGTATAAAATTTAATACTATAACTTTTTACACACATCCTTAAAAGTAAATAATATTGTATTCGTTTAGTTTTTTTTTCTCTAATATTTACACCAATTCGTTTTAGTTATTTTATGAGGTAATAAAATCATAAATATCAACTTTTTTATCAACATGATTATTTATGACTCTGCTTCTTATATTTGTGACATGAAATGTGTTTATCTATGGTTCAGAACAGACTATAGACAAATAAACGCGAGAGGACATTAAAATCCAAACAAATCCTATAAGGTTTTTTTTTAAATAATTTTTTGGTTATTCCATTATCATTTTATGACGTATTTACAAAACGGTGCGAACGATTTATAATTATTGTTACAAATAAATTAAATAAAAATAACAATTCTAATAAAATACACATTGAAGTAAATCTCATATACACGTTTGAAGTAACATTCAGTCTTAAGGCCATCTTCACTGTCTCACAATTCTAATTAATACGTTTTTTTAAAGTTTCCTGTATAACCTCGGAAACTATAAAGAAAAGAAATATGGCCGCTACGTAAAACAAGCTACTGAACTTCGTTGATATATATATATGTTATTTATAAACAACTCGCTATTAAATCCGATTTTTAAGAATAACTATCATATAAATATTAAAGTTTTTACAAAATTAAACATAATAATATTTAAGTAGGTGATTAAAAACAAAACTTTTTAAATTACATCATAATAAAAAAAAAACCTTTGTATACGGTATGAAGCATAAAAACATAAGGAGTGAGGATTCCGTAGCACAGGCGCCATTTTGGTCATATACAGCTAACTTCAGGTCGTACATTTTTGATATATCGACGCCATTTTGTTTGTGTACTGTCACTTCACGTACTTTTTTAGTAAATCAGCGCCATTTAGATATTTTTTACAATCCTTATATTCCTATGTATTTTAATTGAAAAATCCATAATGAATCTGCACTCCTTATCTCTGCCCTTCATAACATAAACAAACGGTAAGTAAATAAACAATACTGTATCGTTTAGTCTCGTCATTATTTCGAATCGTCGAAATAAGTCAACAATTAAACACTTTGTTTAAGTTCAATTTAATAAAAGGCTATAAACATGGCGTTCGATAGTTTTCTAGCAATTTTCTATTATCAGCAATTAAGACCATTTATTACTGCTCAGTTTTTTTTAAAATATTTTTGACACATTGAACCGAAACATAGTTTGTCGTGTGATATCTTTTAAATCCCGTTAATGTTTAACAGACTATCTTTCCAGACATTTCGTACATTTTCTAAGGAAAAAAATAGTCGAAACTGAATATTTACATAATTATTTCACATATCATATGTTAAGCAAATAAAATAAAATATTGCATTTCTATCGAATAATCTGGTAACACTGGTAAACATTGATGGTTTTTTATTTACCTATGACCCGATCACATCTCTTAATCTCTCTCTGGAACTCGCATATGAGAAAGAATGAGATGCCTATATCTACTTAGGCTTTGCACCTTTTTTATTAGGATAATTTTATCAAAATAATGACTTTACATGTTAATAATACAAGCATATATTAAAATATATTAGTCACCAGAATCACTGGAGTGAATAGATGACAATAAAACATAATGGCAAATCATCTTGAACGAACAAATATACCACTGTACGTACAGACCGGATAAAGACCATATTTTAATTTACTTGACAACCAATTTTCCATTGAATTATTACTGCCATTGTCGAGTGGGTAATAATATTATGAATTTCTCGTGATCACTTCAATGAACAAACAAGATGGTGGCCGTCTTGTTAGAACTTTCCAGGGAGTTTTTGTCGCAAGTCTGCACAGGCACCGTGTTATCTTTTCCCATCGGCTTCACTTGTGCAAGATAACTAAACTATATTACGTAAAACATCACCAATATTCCAAAATATAGAGCCAAACAAACATAAAATTATGAATGAAATATAAAAACCACTACATAACATTCCAAGATCCCGCCAAAAACAACGCCACTCTTTAAATTACTTATTTATGTCATGAAAATCGATTCTTCAATGCTCAGTTTAACAGCGACAGTATTTATTTAACAAATTGTTCACAAATAAGATTTCCCATCGTAAGATAGATTTCTATATAAACAATAATTATTTTATTCAACCCATCGACAATTTTTATAAAATGACAGATGTAAAAGAAATATTTGTTTGATATCTCTTGTTATTACAGAGTAAAGGTGGTAAATCAATTATTATAATGTTTATTTTTGCAACCAATAATGACCTCGTGAAAGTAATAATCGAATCTATAAATCCACCTGAGAAAAATAGATGAGTCAGTTCTGTTGTCAGTTTTTAGTATTATATACTCTGTTATAGTTGTAGTTGTTTACAGAGTGTATATATTTTTTTCATTTACTCTATGGTCATGTGGAAATTATCCACAAATCTGCCAGTGTCATGTTGGTTTCTTGTCAACCCAAAAGAATGGAGTCAATGAGAGATTTGAACAGTAAGAAACTGATGAAGCAAGGAATTGTGATTTAAATATCATTTGCCGCTAAATATTGACTATTGATAATAATTGGGTTATTAATCGGTTAGAAGAGACTCCAATGTTTTTAGTAATCAAGGATCCAGAAAATATAATTTAGACACTGCTGTGGGAATTCATTTTCTAGAAATAATTCAAATTAGGTCGCCAATGTACTTAATGAGAACAATAAAATGTCTAGAAAACATTGAAAGACCAAAAAAAGTTGAGTTTAATTAAGTCCAGTTTCCACTGACACATTTACTAAAAGAATAGGTGGCAGCCATAAAGTCAATCTACATGCTTATAATATCTTCAACACTTAACGAATATAAAGAATTTAAAATCTGAGCCCAGTTAAGCGCAATAACGTACAATCACAAAAAATATCTAATATTTTTTTATTACTTAACTGGTCTCCTTCCTCCGAACCATAAGCATTGTGGTAATTCATTTGAAATTACTTTGTTTCCACATAAAACGTGTTTTTTGGGGAACTTCTGTTGCACAAAATATTCATAAAGGTACATTTTCGTGTCTCGCGACAGACGACATAAATTGTTAATGTCAAAATATATCAGATAGGTATAAAACTAAGAATGCATATAAGCTATGTGATAGATTCTTGTGATGTTATGTGATGGGTAGAATTGTCTCGCAGACAATATATACAAATGTCGCTTTGCATCGGATATCGATTATGAATATATGTACAGAAAAAAAGAAGTTAATATATGTTAATCTTTTTCCTTATGTCACTGTCATCATTATATGCAGTTAAGCACGGAATATATATATATATATATA
>MU161230.1:0-24679 GCA_015888305.1 Antheraea pernyi | reverse complement strand
ACTGTATAAAAAAAGTATATAATTATTATTCGGAGTACCAATAGATGTGAAAAAGAGACTTATGATAATAATTTCACTTAACAAATTACGGAAATTAAATAATTCAGTCTATAATTAATTTTAAAATTCGATAAGAGAACACAATTTTAATTCTATTGTTTTGAGTTTTCACTTCTGTCAGCAGTTCTTATGACTGTCTTGACTTTTTTTTTCGAACTGATTATCCCTTGTTGGCCGGACGGGCACTGAGCCGTATGGCAACAAGGTCAAGGGCGCCAAAGTGGCAAAACCTAGGCTTGGGTTGTCGCCTTTGATGTAACATCGTCGTGAATCTAACTAAACTAAGCTAACTAATAAAATAAAATATTAAAAAACTAAGAACAAATAGAGAAAAATCTTGCCTGTATTTAATAAAGCAGCGGCTCTTTCCATAATTTTAAGATATGGTTGTACATCGGGCGCAAAACCGAGGATGTTTTCTGGGTTGAGTGAAGCGAATATGTCAGCAGCAGCAAGAGGGGGTTCCGGTTCAGCTTGAATAGGTGTAAGGAAGACTGGTTTGGCTTGGTATACGGCGATAAGAAATAATACACCAGCAAACAATGACTCTGCAAGTAAAAGTCCCCATCGACGTCTGAAATAAAAGTGATGTAATCATTATTTCCATTTTCAAATTGGAACGTTGTGGCACTTTTACAATTAACTATGGCATCAGTAAAGAGTATATTCCTATTGGGAAAATCTTGCAAGAAACCCAGGTTGCTATAAATAATACTATGTAATTAAAAATGTATGAATATCCTGAATTAGATTACCTAAATAAAAAAAAACATTTTCAAATATTTATAAAAATAGCCTTTATTGTATTGTTACATTGCCTATATCACTTGTGATCAGTTTTTAGCAAATATTTCAATCGGGACACGACAATTCTGCGGTTTTATTACAGTATTACAGTTTATTACCGTTACTTAGTAAGAAAAATATTGTACACATTTTTAAATGTCAAGGGGAAATCTAAAACCGATAATTAAACTCACTGCCTCTGTAAATAACATTTCCAAATAAGAATACTTGCGTGCCGCTGAAAGCGACTCCGTGACGTTTTTTTCACTTCTTCCATAGCTCTGGACTGTGGCTCTGAATGAAGCAATGTCTTCAATTAATGACTTTTATTATTTCATTTGACGTAACGAACCTTTATGGCAATGAATTATATTATAAAACAGGTTTAAACAAAAAGTATTATAAAAATGATTCTGATATCATTATCATTACATAGTATAAAATAAAGTCCCCTACCGCGTCTGTCTGTCTGTCTGTTCGCGATAAACTCAAAAACTACTCAACGGATTTTCATGCGGTTTTTACCAATGGATAAAGTGATTCATGAGGAAGGTTTTAGTAATAATTTGTCAAGGATTTTTTTATAGTCAGGGCGGGACAACGTCTGCCGGACTCGCTAGTTTAATTATACTATAAATTGTAAGATTTAATTACATCACAAAAATATAAAATTTATGTAGTTTCAAAATAATTGCAAAATACAAATTAAAAAAATACAAATTAAAGCATGCTTAAATATCAAAATTATAATAGGTACGTATCGTAATAAGTCCTTTAACAAGTATAAATCGAAACCTAGATGTACCTGTTGCATTGATTTTTGGCATTCTTTTCTTCTTCATTTCTTTTTTTTTTGTTTATACATTAGGTATAAGTTCTAGCATTAAACCACAATGCCACCTGATGCTATTTGATGATGTGGTCTAAGATGGTATATACGCTAAACCTGGGACTGGGTCTAAAGTGCAGCTACCGGAACATACCTACAGATCTTTGTCGATAAATTTGCAACTTAAAGTTGAAGGCTGGCTGGCTTAGAAGGTGCTTTACCGCCATATAACATTTCAATATGATGATTTCCTTTACCGTAAGTTCCGACTCATTCGCAACAATTCGAACCTTCGTCCAACAACGCGGTCTGCAAACAAACTAAAGATTGACACCTATTATCGCTTTCAGGCTTGTTCGATGGATTTCAAGTAAGTCAATATTTTCGCAGGCCGGCATGACAGCGGCGACCGGCGACGGATAGTGTGTCACTCGGTGGTCGCCATTGTTTTTGGATTGTACTGTGCTTACCATCAAGCATAGTGCAGTCATATTCCCGAGCCCAATAAAATGTTTGGGGTTGTTAAGCCTATATGTTGTTTAAAATATAAAGGATTTTACTTTGTTAAATGATTTACATTGATTTATTTTTCTTATTAAGAACTATCATCATTGCTACTTCATCTGCACTGTTTTGGTACATTCTGAATAAAAACAGCTTATAAACATCTCCAGGTACTAAGCTACCTCTATGCCAAGTTTCATTGGTATCAGTTCAGATATCCATCCATCCATAACAAAAATACAGACAGACAATTCGGGCTGATAGTTTTATTATTAAAACTATATGTGACACTTAGATATCTTGAATAAAAACGTCAGTAAGTTAACTCATGAGAATACCGTATTACTGTGTTATTGCACATATCATATGAACCTACTTACTATTCCAATTAATTCGTTGTTATATGCATGTTAAATAATTTGTATTTTATTAAAATTACACCAGTTCCAGTTCGTTATTACTTGGAAAATCCAAACTTTAGTTAGTACGTCCTTGCAAACAAGCAATAAAATATGTATACATGAAAATGTAAATATAAATTAATCCGGTAAACCCCTGACCACCAATGCGTAAATATTCCTTATTCTTTGTTCAAACAATCTTGTATGCTATTGATACCAATGGATTTTCTGCTTTAAGTACCTTACATTAAGGGGTATTTTGTATATTTTGAAACTCCACCTTCGTTAATTTGAAGGAATAGAACTAGTGTTAAAATTCTCAGTAACATACAAATTAATAGAGACAACTCTAATATAAATTGCAGTCTTCTTACGCTACGATCAGTGTTAATTCGATCCATAGAGAAGATGGCTTGTGTACGTATTTTACTCGGGTTCGCGGTTTTAGTTCTTATTCTGGCTTACACTGATGCTGGTAAGTTGTTTTGGCTACTGAGAATACAATATATTTTTATAACCCAAATCTCTTGTCTTGTACAGCATTTTATTGATGTGTTTAGCACGAAGAAATACAAAGCCCAGTCATAAGTGGCAACCAATCGTATTCTCCGAAGCAGTATGGCCAAGCACGTTCTTTTTGGAAGCCTGAATATATGGCCTCCACGAAAGGGATGCAGATAGCATTAAGGTTGAAATGTTCGTTGTTGTTAAATTATCAATATTAATTGTTGTATTATAGATTAATACTTTATTTAACAATAATGCCTGTATTGCCATTTAGCATCTCTTGTTTCTGAATGTGAGAGAATCTCTATCTTCAAATTTTTTATACGAATTAACGCTTAAGCCAACTTCATGGCATGTTAGTCCCTGTTGGACAAATTAGGTAACTATATGTGTGACAAAAAGGCTGACAAATGGCAGGCGTTGACCCTCTTAATAGATGGGCTGATAGATGGGAATGGGCTACGTTCTTACTCAAGAATAAAAAAGGCCCGTACACGAAACTAATGCAAAATCTTTTATTTTAAGGATCATCAAACGTTATTTGTTCTGTGTCTAGAGGATGCTTTAAGAATAAAATTTATATTTCCAGGAACTCGTGTAGCACGATCGCCACAGTTCGGCGGATACAGCCAGGCCAACGCTCAAGCGAATGCTCAATCTGGTGGATTCGGTGGCCCAGGTTTTGGTCCAGGCGTACCGCGATTTGGTGGCGCCCCCAGAGGACCAGGAGGACCTGGATTTGGTGGTCCCGGTTTCAGTGGTCCCGGTTTCGGTGGTCCAGGTTTTGGAGGGCCAGGCCTGGGAACTGGTGGATCTATAAGTATATCGAAGAGTATTTCTATCAGCAGCGGGGGCGGTGGTGCTGCACAATCAAGTGCTAACTCTGCTGCGAGTGGCAAGTGATGTGTATTGATTTAAATGACCGAATGAATGAAACAATGAATTAATATCGTTCAATTATTGTTATTAAAGTGATATTAGAATAAAATTGTCAATAAATAATAATAAGAATGTTATTGTTATTTTATTTCTAAGCACCTGTTTAATTTTTATTATTTCTAATGTTCTTAGATATCTTTCTCTTCCTCGGTCACCCTTGTTATTCTCCTTCATTTTGACTTCCACTCCATGATATCGAGTTTATGAACTTCGCACTTTTTCTTATTCTAGAGCACTTCATCTTTCCGGTGTGTTACGGTGTCGCTTATGATTCTTTCACTGGGAAGAGAATATTGTAGCGCCTGATTTCTTGTGATCATATCATCACAGCCTAGCATACTCTTGCGGGTTGTCAGCGGTGACGCTTACCCTTGAACTTACTCACACGTATTCTTGGCATATGGCATAGGCGTTCTTTTGAGTTCTATAATTTCACCTTATGTTGATTTTCACAAACGAAACTGTTTTGTGAATAGTTTATAAATAATTGTAAGACAGGCTTTAAATAAAGGCATATAATTTTTTTCTGTTAAACGTATGTAAGTAATGCTAAGTAAAGCTTATTAATTCTTCCTTCCTTTGTTTGACATATACTTAGTCTGGCTATAAATAATGTTAGAATTAAAAATAAACAAAATATTACATTTGAATTTGGAATCTGTCATTTTTATATGATGATTATTCATTGAATTTTGGCGCTAATGTATTGTACAATATTTTGCGATATTAAAATGGAGGGGGGTCATACAGAGAACCGAATCGCTGTGATTGCATTACACAAAGTAGGTATGGAGCCAAATGCAATATTTAAAACTCTCCATGCGCTTGGTATTAGGAAAATGTTTGTGTACCGGATTATTAATAGGTACAAGTACCGCGATTTGGTGGCGCCCGGTGGCTTTGGCCCTGGTGGTTTAGGTCCAGGAGGACCAGGAGACCTCCCGGTTTCGGTGGTCCAGGCGTACCGCGATTTGGTGGCCCTGGTGGTTTAGGTCCAGGAGGACCAGGAGACCCCCGCGGTTTCGGTGGTCCCGGTTTCGGTGAAACCAAACAGATATTCGGAAAATCCTAGAAATCTCGTACAAACATAGTGTACAAATTCGTAAACAGAGATACGGTATAGGAGTGGCGCGCCAATACAAACACAAAGCGCCAAACACTCACACATTAAAACCATATCGATTTGAGATCGATTCATTTGTATACAGCATGACTGGTTAAATAGTTGCAATACTCTCAAAGGTTACTCATTACTTGCTTCTAGTTCTAAATTTAAAAAAAAGGTGCTTAATATTTGAACTAATTATCTCGAGAAACGCAAATGTGATATACACTGAACATCAGGTGATTTACGCAAAAACGAATTGGTGTAATAAATGAATCACGCCCTGTCGCGTACTCCAGGCCGCGTCCCGCACCTCGACCCACGCCCCGCTTCCGTAAGTTCGACCGTGCGATATTCCCACGATAAGCCGTTACGTAATGATTAAACTTGAAAAGCGCCCCTTGAATTTTGTTCATTGAACTTAGGTGTGTTTTCTTACGTTTAAAAGTATTAGAACAAACTTTAACTAAGTCCCCTTTGTTGTTTATTAGTATTTGTTTTGATATTCTTATTTTATATGTTAAATGTGACCATGAACTACCACACGACAGAAGACCTTCTAAACATTCACCTGGTATAAAAGGATAGAGATCGGTCGTTGTCGGCGCATATGGTAGAACCGTTGGATAAATTTGATATTTTTTATCTTATTGTTACTTCTCTATTGATTAACAATTCTAAAGTTAAAGGAAAATAAAATAGTAAGGTTATTATAAGCCAGGGACTTAATTTTTGGAACTAGGGGTCCCTCTAACACTCTATGAGCTAAAGGCGGACCGCTATACATTACAACAACTAGAATTTAAAATGATAGTTTCTTTACAATAATTCCGAGTGCTTTTTCGCTATTCCGACGGGCCGCACGTACATGGAATAGGGGCCGCGGTTTGTGCACCTCTGTTATAAGCACTAAGAAGGATAACTAGGATAATAAACAATTCAGACAAAGTCGCGTGTATTGGCAAGTCGTAAATAAAAAAGTCCTAAAAATAATGTGATTAAAAAAACTTCCCCCTATCTTTAAACGCTATCGGCCCGTCATAAATCAACATTTATTGATTTAGAATCGTTGTTTTTATCGGATATGTAAGCGAGCCACATTGTGATCAAATCCAAGTGTATGTCTGACATCAAAGAGAACACAAGAAAACACAACCGGAACATTCCATAAGGGGATTACGACTGCAACTGAATTTGTTTTACTTTCGTCTTTGTATCTACGATTTTTTTAGAACCAAAGTGTTTTGTAACGTAACACAGCACTCAGTTTTAACACAATCGATAAAGGTATTAAGCATTATAGTGGAAAATGAATAAAGACAAAGCTTATAAATAAGGCACATTCGTTTATCTGCACAGTTTTATGGTGGTAGAGCCAAGCTGAAACTATTACTGGTTTCAGCATGAATGGGTCGGCTCGTCCGGGTTAGTACCACCCTCTCATAGAACCGACGTGAAGTAACAGTGCTCGCATTGTTGCGTTTCGTTAGGTCAGTGAGAGCGTCGGAGGCCCACCTCCCCTCCCCTCTCCTCCTCTCCCTCTGGCTCCCGTAATCCCTTCCCTCCAAAGGGTGGCAACGCACTTGCGACTCCTCAGGTGTTGTTAGTGTCCATGGACGGTGGTGATCACTTAACATCAGGTGACCCACCAGTTCGTTTGCCACTTATGACATAAAAAAAAAGTACAGGTTGCTTATAGAGTTCTAGTAATAATTTCAGCTGCCTCGGTCAAACTCGGATTGTATGATGGGCATTTCAAATGAGAAGATAATCACGTCCAATTTTGAGCTCGAATAACTTTTAAACCAATATACATAACGAAAACCTTTTTTGTAGAGCGTTAAATCAATCAACATAATTTTTACTTAGAGGAAATGAAAGCTATACACAAACGGGAGTTCAATTGTTTCAAATTGCAAACTCCCAAACTGAAACTTAGACAATATCAAGTGAGTCAGGGTTTGTTCTGCGTTTCGTTGAACACATTGCGATTGTTTCCGTTTATGTTGCCATTAAAACTTTGCCAGACGTTTTGGTAATACCGGTTAACGTAAACGTAATAGAATGAAAAATATATGGAAGACTTTGTTTCTCGCAAACGATGTTCAATATGAGCATACTATATGATACTGAAATGGCTTTAATAGTTAAAACAATCTATTCAGTGTGACAACTCGTCATCATCATCATCACCCTTATCCCACCTAAGTAGGGTCGGCACAACATGTTCTCTTTTTCCACTCTCTCCTTTCAAACGTCATCTCAATATTCATACCTTTTTCAGTCTTCTTCTACTCGTATATCCACCTACCATCAACAACAATAACCACAACTATCCTATTAATTAATTAATCACAGGATTTCTTCGAAAATGTTTCTCAAATGCTGTAGCTGTTGCCGTATGTAATTAGGCTGCAATAGATCTAGTACCCTTATCCTAGGGACAACAACCATAGGAGGGTTTGCTAGGAAGATTACGAACAAAGTGCATACCCTTTCCAGTTAATCCTATGTTAAATTCAAATGGTCATGTTCTGGATTTTAATGAGCCCTCGTTAAAAGGAAGGATTCGAGAATGTTCATTAAAAAAAAACTATAGAACTTGATTCACGCTGTAAACAATTACATATAAGTACAAACTTGACGTTATATGTAAATTTTGTTGTTAAGCCTAGTAAGAACATGAGCTTTGAAATACAACGTTTAAAGTCAACAATACATTCCTATTTACAAATTAATTAATTAATATATGTATATTATAAAGAGGTATAGTTTGTGAGTTTGCGACGGTGTAGGGGTAATCTCAGGAACTACGGGTCTGATTTGAAAAATGATTTCAGTGCTATATAGCTCCTTTATATGAGCGGACCAACAATGAAGAATGTTTCAAAATCGTTTTTTTTAAGGGCTTCCTCTGCGTTAGGCCAAAGTAACTATTCCACGCGGGCAGAAGGTAGTATAATATAAACGATTATACATTTTTGAAGTGAAACTTCTTTTGGGACGGTGTAAATTGGATTTTATGAAAGGGAAATGTCTAACGAAAGAGAGAAAGCTATAAATGTATATACAGGTTTTAGGCTGTGAGAAAATGAGATAGTATTATATCTTAAATGTACTCGAAATATATACAAAGAGAAGGAGAGAGAGAAACGTTGTAATCTATAGCACATTATTTCCTGTTGGATATTAGTAACTACCACCACCTTTAATAATATTCTGTGTTATGTATTATTAACATTGTTAATATATGTTAAAATATTAAAAAATAATGCCGAAAACTAATGTTTACCACCTCCGTAGTGTATTCATCTCATTCTCTTAAAAATTAATCAGAATAGTAAGTTTCACTTATATCGCATGTGAACTCACACTCGATTGTTTTACTTAAGATGCGTACAACATTTGAAACAAGAAGGCGGTTTGACAATGTCTGACACTGTCCTATTTGAAACGTATAAAACTGTGAAGTACATTATAACAGCAGTTACTACCAGGATTATCTGGTATTGATATGAAGCTTATTGGAATACTATTAAACAAATAAATGATATAAAAGAATTACTTGTTGCGGGGAAGTAAAAGGAAGGAAAAGTTGGAGTTTTTGGCGGGATCTTGGAATATCATGTAATGGTTTTTATGCTTTATTCATATTGTATTATTGTATATTTTGTAATATTGGTGGTGTTTTTACGTGATATAATTTGGTTATTGTGCACAAGTGATGTGGATAGGAAATATTACCACGGAGCATGAAATCTGACTTGCCGTAAAAACTCCCTGGAAAGTTCTACTACCAAGACGGCGAGCATCTTGTTAGTTCATTGAAATAATCACAAAAAAACGTGTAATATTTCCTATAATATATATTACCTACTCGACAATGGCAGCAATAATCTACTAGGAGATTGGCTGCGAAAAATAGAGAAAGAAGATTTTTGACGTAACTAATAGAATAAACGAAAGGCAGAAAAAGAGTGCGGACCAAGAGTTTGCAGAAATAATTAAAAAAAGAAATTAACCGTATCGAGGCCATGAACTCCAGGTGTTTGTTTTCCTCCTCCAACTGTGCGACACGCTGTTCCGAGGCCTGCAGGTGCTGCTGTGCAGCTGCCAGCTCGTCCCTCAACCAGGCGTTCTCCTGGCAGAGACGTCGGACCTGCGTGCGGAGCTTTTGCTTCTCCGCCTCGACCGATTGTAAGTGAGAAGCCAGGGCCATCATCACCTGGAATCGAAATTGCATTACCTATTACTTTATTCACAATAACCAAGTCAAAATACTCCTAATGCAGTTTTTAATGCAAAATACAAATCCAAATAACACAAGATTATGAATAAAATATTAAATCCATTATATAACATTCCAAGATCTCGCCAAAAACTCTTTATACCCAATTAATTGAGGAAGGTAATAAATTATCCAACATCACGCTACGATCGTTACAAACAAAATAATTAATATACAAATATCGATCAGAAAGTGCGATACGCGAGAACAAACTCATATACGGGTGGGCCGTGTAGCGTGGCGCTGAGTATTAGTGATAAATGCGGGCTGACCATCCAACGGCAACTGACCACTGACACACATCGAAAATAACGAATTGTAAATGCATATCTGGTACAATCGCTTATTGACTCTTTATTGTAAGCTTACTTGAATTAACAATCCATCAAAATTTAATAAAAACGTGTGTGGATCTTTAGTGCACTAGTAGCATTAATATATCTATACACTGTCAAAGTCTGTCACATAAACAACTCTACTACATAAGCTTGATATGTGTAATTAAAAATAGACAAAGTGTGTGTAATGGAACACCGCAGCGTTGCGGTGTACAAAACACTCGCACCCCTTTGTTTTAATAGATAATAAACATTCCCACGCTCATCAGTTCATTTCGTCGAGTCGACAACTAACGTGTGTTTGGTCCAAGTTAGCAGATATAAGTGATCTTACTTTCATTCAAAACAAACTTGAAATTTCGCTGACTATAAAAGACATATGAAATCAGCTCGAGTATTTTTACATTTTGCCTCTGCTTATTTTGTGAACATTGACACAATGACGGTGTTTTTTGTTACTGTACTTCAAACGTTGCTCACGCTATTACGTTAGTCACCAAGCGACCGCTTTATAGAAAATTGCCTATGAACAGGCAAAAGATCTGCTCAAGATACTTTATTAGCAACCAGCTCAAGAACTGTACATCACTTGCACTCAAAAACACAAACATTCACACACACATTACACCCATACATGAAAAACGTTCTCTTATACTTTAACACTCATCTATCAAACTAATTTTTCTTCTCAATTTTAATTTTCTTCAATTATTTGTATTATATCTAAAGCTATTTTGAAATCAATATCCGCTACTATCAATTGAAAATCTAACTATAATGATATTATAGGGCATCCATCCATGTTACAGGCACTGCGTAATTTAGAACCTTAGTTAAGGCCAATAATCTTTTGTAACGGTTATTTTCTTGGAAATAAAAATATTAATATAAGCCAGACCATGCTCACGCATGCATACCATTTAAAAGCAATCCTATTTTGTACGGCAAAACAGTAATGGAAGAAAAGTATCAAAGTATTACAACAGTATATATCTACTTCTTAAATGCGATTATCGATTTTTCATCACTTTTTCATGGAATGATAAAGCATATGCGCTCTAGATAACTACGCTGAAATAATTTAAAATGATATCAAACGCTAACGTTTATACTTTGGGACGTATATCAACGTCATCAACCTGACGGCATAAGAGGTTTTAAGTGCACCTTTGTGCGAAAAGTCGAGCCAAGTCTATAACATAGTGCTGACTTAGGGGAGTTATTACATTTCACTCTACCATCGTTTCGACGAAGACAACAGTTTTGATATTGAGTGAGATGAGATGAGACGAGATTTTTATATTAAGATGAAATTTTTGAATGACACGTAATTGTTCTTTGATTATGTCAAGATTCATATTATTTTATTTTTTGTTTACGTTTCATTAGTTTTTTAATGACGAAGTGGTCTAAGATGTTAAACCTAGAGTGGGGGTGGCTGGCTCTTAAGTGCAGCTACCAGAACACACTAACAGGTGCTTGGCAAGAGATTTTAACCTGAGGGTGGTGGAAAAATAGACCACCACCATGCAAATGCTCATATTTGATAAATTGAAATCAAAGGATTCGAACTGTTTGATTTCAAGTCCTTTATTTGATTGAATTGGGAGCCCGTTATATGCAGACTTAAATCAGATAATAAATGAAGTGTTGTCACCGTAAAATTGTACCAAAATTTGTCACCATTCTTTTTTTTTATTTTTTATACTCGCACGGCAAAATGTCTGCACTTTGCCTGATGGTAAGCACAGTACAATCCAAAAACAATAGCAACCACCGAGTGACATACTATCCATCTACGGTCGCCGCTGTCATGCCAGACTGCAAAAAGCTGAATATGCACAGGCTGATCTCGAAACGCGACCCGCAGAAGCGAATCACTATGAAGGGCTGTTTCGCCATATACATGGTAGTTGCGACCCAGTCAGGCTGTGAAACCCTACCACCCTGCTTTCGCCATTGCCTCGTTCGTTATTCAGCTGGGTGCACCACGTGCAGGCGAGGTTGGCTTGGGGGTCTCAAGTCTTGTGATGTTATTCGACATCCCTTACACCCCCTAAATTTCGTAATACTGTGAATATTTTAACATTTTAGAGACTTAACCTTAAAACTACTCTTGACCCAGTCCATTAATAAATAAATGTACGTAATTCTTCCTCCTAAACGTTTCTAAGATCTTTGCAAAGTTAAACTACGGGCAAAAGTTGCCAGTAGTTAAACCAACAAGCAAAGTTTACTCAGTCGATGTGACCTAAATGATGCTTTAGCGTGTGAATCCTTAAGGCATTCATGAAACTAGGACAGGCATCTTTAGGCTGTTTGCTTTAAAGAATTCTCTGCAACTTTTTTAAAGCAATCTACAAGGCGCTATTTCTAACAGACACATATTTTGACGAGAACATATAGAATCATCTTCACAAAGTGAAAAATCAAAGCAATGAAATCTGGAGGAGTATCTTGAAAGGTAATAATATATGTTTACTTAAGTAACTACTATATTTATCCAGTATTCTCAAAATTATTATGTTTTTCTATTGAAATGAGGGCGCTATTCATGTTCCTGTGTTACAAAATGAAAAATTATCCAGTTTGTAGTACCAAGGAGTTTCATGATAACCATAGAACTTTTAGTCGTGGCAGTCGAACGGTTTGAACGGTGGAATATTAATCTATAGACCGCAGGTTCAAATCTCGGAATTTACCTAATTTCTCAGAATTCACGTACGTTTCCTAATACCAATTTGTAACACTATCGCCTAACGGTGAAGGAGTATATCGTGCGGAAACCTGAACCTGAGAAATATTCTTATAGTAGTTACATGTTACAAAACGCAAACGTCACATCGTTTTGACATATTAGAATGTCATAAACAACTTCCGCCCTTTCCTTTGCCGTAACTTTTGTCGTGTAAATTGCAATATACAAATCAAAAACAATCCTCTGTTTATATTATCTATTTCTTTTTCTACATCACGCTCTGCTACCATGTTAGAAAGACGTGGACTTTAGTAATATAAACACATAGGATTTTTATGATTTCTATATTACAGTTCACAAGACAAGAGTTACAGGAAAGGAAAAGGACGGAAGTTGTGTATGACATCTCATACGTCAAAACGACGTGACGTTGGCGTTTAGTTACATCTAACAAAGTTTGCATTTAGTTACATATCTAACACTTGATAAAAAAAAAACTTGGTTTATTTTACCAAAATTACACAAGAACAAAATTTGTTATTAGATACCAAAGTTTGATATCTCATTACCGGTACTCACTGGCTTATCTGCAGTTTCCTTCTTTCGATTGATTGAATTGAAATGTTAAAATGAAACACACATGTCTACATCTTCATATAACCGCAAACCACAAAATGAAACGTGTCGACAAACATCAGCAACGTGCTCATAACTCGTGTACGGAAATTGATTCTCAAACCGCACGTAGTCACGATGTTACCCGCATGCGAGAAATATATAATGTTTATGATGAATTATATTTTTATATGAATCGATATTTAAAATGATATACCTATAATCAAGGTTGATACCTATACCTTAAGGTTTTTAAAGCTATGATAAGACCAGTCATGCTGTATGCATCTGAGTGCTGGGCTTACGAGACGGATGAGAGAAAATTACATGTGGCAGAGATGCGAACGTTAAGGTGGATGTGTGGTGTGACTAGAATGGATAAAATTAAGAATGAGTATATCAGAGGGAGTTTGAAAATAGCACCAGTGACAGATAATTTGAGGAGTAATAGGTTAGCATGGTATGGGCATATCATGAGGAGAGATGAAAACCATGTAACTTTTTTTTTAATGGTGGTAGAGCCACGCTGAAATTATTACTGGTTTCAGCATGAATGGGTCGGCTCGTCCGGGGTAGTACCACACACCCTCTCGTAGAAAACCGACGTGAAGTAACAGTGCTTGCATTGTTGCGTTTCGTTCGGTCAGTGAGAGCGCCGGAGGCCCACCTCCCTTCCCCTCTCCTCTCCCTCTCCCTCCCCTAAGCCTTCCCCCCGAAGGGTGACAACGCACTTGCTGGTGTTGTTAGTGTCCATAGACGGTGGTGATCACTTAACATCAGGTGACCCACCCGTTTCTTTTGCCACCTATGACATAAAAGTAACTAGAAAAGTGTTGAGTATGTTTGTGGACGGATATACGAGTAGAGGAAGACCGAAAAAGGTATGGATGGACTGCGTGAAAAATGATATGTGCGTAAAAGGTGTGAATACTGAAATGACATTTGACAGGAGAGTGTGAAAAAAGGAAACATGTTGTGCCGACCCTACTTAAGTGGGATAAGGGTAATGATGATGATGATACCTATAATCATCATCTGTACTAATCTAGAATCCATCGTAATCTAGCTATGTATTGGATACACGATGATTCTGTTTAATCCGAGAATCCCAAAGCCTTTAGCTGATTTTTTAATCATGTTTTTTTAATTTCACGACATCGTAAATTGTTAATTTCATGGTTTAGTATAAAATAAAAACGAACGCAAAAATGAACTCATAAATACATTTTACATTTAAAAAAAATACAATTCATCATATTTTAGTATTCAAAGTTTTGTAATAAATCAGTAATTTGTTTTAAGGTTATGTTGCCAACGGTCTGTTGACCTGTACCTAATGAGGTCTACATTCATATGTATGGAGCTTAAATCTTTATTGTTTTGGCCAGTCCAGGGGCTAAACTAAAATTGCCATCACACGATGATATCACGATATCTCACCTGGGCTTCTCCCAATCCGAGTTCAATAGCATCGATGCTCTTCCTCACGAGCGACGCCTTCTCGTGCTCGTGTTCTGTATTGGCAGCCAGTCCTGCTAACAACTGCGCGTGTTCCGCCCTCAGCGCCTCGAGCCCAGCGGCGACAGTGCGCGCGCCGGCCACCATTTCCTCCTGCGTCATCGCCGTCATCCTGCCTAATGACTCGATCTTCTTTCTACGAACAAACGATACAATAGTCATTATATCTATTCAGTACACTATGTATTTTAAATGACGAGTGCTCGCCCAGTGGCCAAACTTCGATCATACAGAAAAAAGATTTCTCCAATCATTCATCGGTATCACTAAAGCTGGCCAATAGCAACAAAATAACAAAAAGGCGAGGCAGTTATAAGGATAAAATAACTGCGTTCTCTGTTGAATTTTCATATTAAAACTTATAGTGGTACACGTACAGATATATGTATATAGTGTTAGAATATATCATTAAAATAAAAAGAAACCAACCGCAAGTAGTCCTAGCTGAAACCAACCGATAATAGATTGTGTCCCATAAGCACTTATTTCTGTTAAAATTTTTATAACCAAACAAGTGGAGTTTTTGGCCGGATCTTGGAATATCACGTAATGGATTTTTTTTTATGATGGTAAATGATCACCGCCATCCATAGACACTTGCAACACCAAGGGAGCCGCAAGTGTATTGCCAGCCTGTATTTTACTTCAAAAAGAGAATGAATAAAATTGGCCGAGAAACAGAGAACCAATTTCTTAATTGTTCTTCCACTGCCTATTTTTACATAGATTTTAGTTATATGTCAAAATTAAGTTAATTTTATTATTATATATACTAGTTTATTAATTTTCTACGCTTTTTTTTTATTTGCACTACCTTTTTTTTTTTTATTGACGAGGGGAAATCCTTTATGGATACCCACTCTCCCGGGGGAGAGAGTGGGTTATGTCCGACTCCCACGGACTAAAACCCCCCGATGTACCTCTACTGCCTTGATGGGGCGACACGGGCTCGAGCTAGCTAGCAACCATGTTATTCCGACTACCTGCGATAACTTCTACTCGTGATAACAAAAGCGTTGGTTAGCTGGAAGACCTTGTGGCATTAAGCTCGGTAGTGTACAAATTAAAAAGTGCAATAAAGCATTCATTCATTTATTAATCTTATTACGTACACGTATAGTATATCAAAATCATTCCATAAGAAAATAGTCTACAAGATCGAATCCACGATGATTTTGGTCCTTCGAGACAAACATTAATAGCCTATCATATCAGTGCTATTTGATGTACTACAGCATTATCAAATAAGCCACTCTTTAAGACCATTGAGCCTTCTAGATAAATTGCAAGGGCTACTCAAATATTATTGTTATATTCATTATCAATTTTATTATCAATACAGTGGTATTGAGTGAGAGTACTTACTTGTGCGATAAATATGATTAATTCAATATTATTCTTTAAGTAAACTATTCAGTAAAATTACTACAGCGGACATCCTTTTGTGATTTAAAGTAAGTGGCATATTGTAAGATCCTTAATCGATATCAAAATGAATGTATTAACAATCTTTTCACATCACTTGATATATCTTTATAAGAGTAAATAAATATAATGTATACCTTAACATAATTATAAAGCATCTTCATATTTACCAATATCTGACAGTTAATTTGTTATAGCTGAAGATAAATAACGCCCTGTCGAGATGACATCTTGTGATAAGTTTTGACAAGACAAAATTAAAAATCTCGAAGGCAACAGATACTTGAATGAATGTAATGTAAAAGTCCGTTGAGATATCATCAGATTGATGGTAAGTAATATTATTAAAAATTTATGCTAATATTATAAAGCTGGAGAGTTTGTTTGCTTGAACGCTCTAATCTGAGGAACTACTGGTCCGATTTGAAACATCCTTTCAGTGTTAAATAGCTCAATTATCGAGGAAGGCTATAATATATATCATCACTAAGACCAATAGGATCGGAGTACCAATGAAGAATGTTTCAAAATCACTTTCTTTTTCCTTTTAAGAGCTTCAGCTGCGTGTTAGCATTCGCCCAAAGTAACTATACCACGCGGGCGAAGTCATGGGCAGAAGCTAGTTATTAAATAAAGGTTCCCACGAACCTCTTAATATCGGTTAATCAAATTTCGTAAGGTTAGATATATTTTCAGAAAACGTTACAAGTAAATTTATGTTTGTTCATAATATTATAAAAGGCAAACGAAACCGATAGATTCATAATAAGTTATATCGGAACGGAACGTGAAAGGTACCAGGGCTTTATACAACAACGGAACCATACATCGCCGCGCCCAGTTTCAACACAGTTTCCTACAGAAGTATATCATATTGTATGGTAAAATAAAATGGAAATACTGCTATCGTTGGCAGGCATGCTGCCACAAAATTGCAACGGTGGAATAAATTGCATTTTGAACAAAATTAATTGTAGTCTTATTCTGTCATGTAGTGAATATTATTTTCTGCAAATATCATTTAATTTTTGGAGCAAAAAGTAGTGTAAAAATCAGATTAATTTAAAGTATAACATTTTTCTATACCGAAATCTGACATAATTCTTCTATATACTTGATATATTAAAATTCATGAATATCATTTAATTTTTGGAGCAAAAAGTAGTGTAAAAATCAGATTAATTTAAAGTATAACATTTTTCTATACCGAAATCTGACATAATTCTTCTATATACTTGATATATTAAAATTCATGAATAGGTGTAAAGTTATTCAGTATTGACATTTCGAAAAATTATATTATATAATAGTAGTTATAACTAAATATAATAATAATAAAAAAAGTAAAATAATAAAGTGGTGTTTTTTTTTTCATAAATCCAACGCATTATAAATCCTAATTATTAATCCTCAAAAACGCCTCGCATAATTAATGTACGACCCCACATTTATAACAGCAATTCGAAGCAAACATACCGAATAATTATTGTCAATATTGTAAAGTTATTCAGTATTGACATTTCGAAAAGTAATATAATAGTAATTATAACTAAATATAATAATAAAAAAAAGGAAAATAATAAAGCAAGTGGTGTTTTTTTTTTCATAAGTCCAACGCATTAATTCTCAAAATACATATTTTGAAAGATCTCACGTGATATAATAGGGGTGAAGGGGAGTAGACACAAATTTCAGGACATTTCACCAGGCAGAGTGGGACGATCAAAAAAACCTCAAAAACCCTTTATATAATTAATGTACGACCCCTTATTTATAAAACGAATTCGAAACAAATATACTTTATAACTATTGTTAATACAAATACAAATTCTTATCTCGGAACTATTACATAAACATTCGTAATAACCACATAACCGCCGTATTGATCCAATTAAAAATAACAAAGATTTTTTGTGATTAACCTACGGTGACCATCAAAGAGGCTTACATAGAATTAAGGCTCGGGAATCGGGAAGCCGTATCCGATTCGGAAATCTACTTACGGCGTTAATCTTCTCGGTAGTAAGATATTGACACTAATTCTAAGATTTATTTAATACAGCTACACTATACTAGTCAAAAAAATAATCGTGTGGTTTTAAAAAAACACGATACAAGTGAAACTTTTTTGTGATGAACACGCATCACTACTAAAGTTCACAATAAAACCTAACCAAGAAAATAAAGCGTATCCTCGAGTAACATTTAGTCTTGGGTTTCATTAAAATCGGTTCATTCTATCAAAAGTTATTGTAATTTGATGACGACGCGACTTAGGTCCGAGAGAAAAGAAGATAAGTAAATGGACTTAATACATTCAGATGGTTTTATAACTCACTGTTTTTTTTTTACATTAGGTTCCACGCGGACGGAGTCGCGGGGAGATCTGATATAGAATAAGTGTACACGGGTGACCAAGCAACATAGAGGAGTAGCGCATTAGGAGAAGACAACTAATAATTGTTTTTGTTATTTTACAGTCGGCAATATTTTACTTCTGCCTGGTACACTGACTTGTACGCGCTTTATTCTTTGTATGCTTACAATCGAAGGACGAGTATCCTTCCATACATCCGATGTTATACGACGAGTACAGACAAACAGAACGAGCAAAAATTTACTTTCAAGTTAAATAAAACTTACTCGAAACTAACTACTAGCAGAAGGAAACACATTTCTAACGAAGTGGCTACATGAACTACCGTAACGTAAGCTAACAGTGAAATGTTCAATTTTAATTTGTAATTAAATGTAGATTAATATGAATGTCTGTCGGTCTGATTCGGAATCTCGTGGAATGGTTGAAGCGATGATGGATTAGTTGATAGGGTGTTTGGACACCGCGTCGACGGACGTAAGATCGAACTGTTGCGTTTCGTTCGATCAGTGAAAGCGCCGGAGGTCCACCTCCCCTTCCCTTTCCTCTCCTCCTCCCTCCCGCCCCTTCCCCCAACCACAGGCTGGCGACGCACTTTCAACTCCCCTGGTATTGTTAGTGTCTATGGACGGTGGTGATCACTTTACACCAGGTGACCCACAAGTTCGTTTGCCAGTTATGACATTAAAAAAAATCCTTGCAACTGAGTCGGAGCGTCCGGTGAAGGGTAACATCGAGATTAAGCCACAGTATGTTGCTAGGGGTTTTCCAAGACCCTCTGGCTGGCTACCACCCTCAACTCGAAAATCTATCACCAAGCACCTGATGGTGTGTTCCGACGATTGCACTCGATAGGCAGACCTCTCTAGGTTTAGCGTGTTTACCATTGTAGACCAAATCGTCAGATCAAGTCGTGTTCATACACTAAATCCTATAAAGTATTAAAAAAGGTCATAATAAATTGCAGAGGATCGATATACATAATAGCTATATATTAAATTACTCAGCATAAATTACATTTAAATGCACAACACGAAGCGAAGCGACTAGAACGTGATATTATGTCGATAGGAAAGAACGCATTCCGCGCATTTGTGCCACTTCCTTAAACATTTTGAAACGCGAAAAGAATAAAATAATTTAACTGTTTTCTTATATTAATTACTTTGAGCTAACGATAACACGCAGCGTAAGCACTCAAAAGGAAAAAAGCCTTATTTTGAAATATTCTTTGTTGGTGCTCAGCTCCTATTGGTCTTAACCCTTCTCGATAAATGTGCTATATAAGGCTGAAAGAATTTTCCAAATTAGACCAGTAGTTCTTCTTTCTTCAGTAGTTCTTAGTGCGTTCAACCAACCAAACTAACCGTCCAACTTTATTATATTAGTATACATAATTATTTCCAAAAATCAAATTTAACACTGATAAGTTACTGAATCTAAAACGAATTACTATAAATTCATGACTTCACTCCATGACTCCAGTCTCTTGTAATAAGATTTTAAATTCCAAAAAAATATATTACTGACGTGAAACCTCAAAGAATATTTGAAAAGAAAAAAACAAACGTATCTTCCGTTCTATCTCATGACATAATCGGTTTCTATCACAAATTTCATTAGAATCTGTCCAGCCGTTGAAACATGGTTGAGTTATTAATACACAAACAAACGTACATCTATATCCATCATATATAATTGAATAAGCCCGAAAATTAATTGGTTAATTTATCTTGATACCTGTAAAAATGGTTCCGTGCTCTGAAGCCGTGTCGGTGATTGCGAGAATTAATTTTCACAAAGCATCACTTCGAGATATTATTAAATATAAGCATTCGCAACTAAAACTGCTATGGACGTACATAAAATGAATCTAAACTATAAGATAAACGTAACTCGTTTGATTTAAAAAAAAGTGTAACTCAAAAATTTAAAGTTTAAACTTACAATTAATAACAATAATCAATATTGACAATGATTTCCTTTGTAATTCATAAATATCGTGGTGATTTATCGAAATATAAATTCTCCTATCAATCAAGTTGGACTAAATTATACATAAACTAGCTGGCTCGGCGGACGTTGTAAAGAAAAAGAAAAACCTTAACAAATTATATACCTAAACCTTCCTCGTGAATCACTTTATCTACTCCTGAAAACCGCATGGAAATCTGGTCAGTACTTTTTGAGTTTATCGCGAACAAACAGACAGACGTGGCAGAGGACTTTGTTATATAATATGTAATGATGCAATTTTTCTTGAAGATTGGTTGAGTAGTTTCGGAGTTTATCGTGGACAAACATCATGAAACTGGATTTTTATATATTTAAAAACTAGCGAGCCCGGCAGACGTTGTCCCGCCCTGATTATTAAAAGATCCTTGACAAATTACATACCAAAACGTTCCTCATGAATCACTTTACCCACATGAGAAGACCGCATTAAGATCCGTTCGGTACTTTTTGAGTTTATCGCGAACATACAGACAGACAAACAGACGCGGTAGGAGACTTTGTGTTATATTATGTAAAATGATAAATACAGATCCGTATCCTACAAACCTTAAAGTAGCTTCTTTGAAAAACCATGCCTTTCTTGTCGATTCATTTAATATTATATCCACTACAATTTCGCATAACGACTCCAGTCGCTGAATCATCGTCTGGTAAAAAAACTTGAACCGTAACAAATCACTTCGGAACCCGTTATGTTTGCAATAAAAGCATTTCAGGATTTCAAACGAACAACAACGTAGTCAACAGTGCAGAAAATTCAATGCAATACTAAACTCGGTGCGATTCTTCGAGCAAATATATAGTTTAACACAGCGAAAACTTGGCGATTTCTTTTTTATTTTATCGATAAACTAGTATCTGCTCGAAGTCTCGCACGCGTTTTTAGCAGTAGGTAGTAATTGTCTTCGATTTGTTATTATACTTTTTGTATTATGTTTTATTATGAAGTCCAGATGATGTCTTCCTGGCGCTACTTACCATTCTATACATCATGAGGTTTTATGACAGGAACAATGAGAGCTTAAGATGGCGGCTTGTCTTTGTGTGCCTTAGTTAGTTCACAGAGCAAGTCACTAATTATCCCGGTTTCTGAGTCACACATATCTGTTCAATAGCGTTATCGGTTCGATAACTTGTCAAATTGGGTTTCTGAACACATATTTGACATTTCATCTACCAAAAGCAACTTAAAACGTTTTATTTGTATAATATTGAACTTCAGTTGCGTCTGTTTGTTTAAATTCGTACTGTATTCTCGAGAATATGAATTTGGATTTAAGCAGTTCTTCGGAGTCCGATTTAGAAGTACTAGAAATTGTTTATAATATATCGGTACCTCGACAATTAAGGTGACGTAGAAATGTTTTCGAAATAATCACCAATGGAAAATTTAAAACGAGATATTTTTACTGTGTTTTCTTTTTTCTATTATCGTAAATATTGTTTGAATGTTTATAAAGTATTAAGTAACAGAGATAGCAGCACCAACAATGATATCAGAAATGTAAGTGAATGCAAAAATAATAACACGCGCATAACAGAACAAAAACTATAAAATTACGAATTGAAAAGTTTTGTATCATAAAATAATGCACTTTATAAAGAAATCATTATAAAATAAATCTAATTCCCAAAATATTTTTTAATCATAATATTACAACTATAAGTTAAGAATTAAAATAATAAAACCAATTTTTAACACTCCTTCTTAAAAGAGCCATCTAGTGAACATCAAAGAACTAAAGGTTTCATAGTTATTTAAGAACTCGTCAGAATCGCAATGAGAGTTTATTTTATGGATAACTTTATTGAGCAATAACTAACGATAGTTTAACCGAGTACCTCAGAAACCGGACATAAATATGAGTATATTTTTTACGGTATTTTTGGCAGGAGATAAAGTTATGATTCCACGTCATGACATACCAGTAAAGCGTGACCGAGCGTATTGCGCTTCCGTCAGACTAGCGACGGTTAGTACAGAGGCCTGCTCATCATATGTTTCATTGATTAATAAACTGTATAAAAACGTACATAATTATTTTTCGGAGTGCCAATGCCACCAGACTAACGATAATAACTTCAATATACAAATTATTAAGTTTAAATAATTCGTATTAAAATTATTTTGAAAATTCAAAAGCGAAGACAATTCCATTGTTTTGAGTTTGCAATACTTACGTCTAATCACATACTTAAAAAAAAACTATTTTCAAAAGTATTATTGATAATAACTTTCATCAGCATAAATCGTAACTACACAATTTAAAGCAAGGCCAGAATTTATAAACGATTTCTTCTATTTCTCGTATAAGATTTGGGTCTTCATGTTTCAAAATGTAACGAGTCTAACCGTGAGTCTATTATAGGATTCAAAAAGCATATGACCTTTTCTGTACATATATTTACTCTTTGCATATATCAATTAAAAAAAAACCATTTTTTTTAAACACATTTCTTCTACTCTTCATAAACTTCTAAAACGTTTCGCATTAGCCGTGACAAAACCATGAATCAAACAATACGTTTTGCATAAAGCTCGTTCGCTTTTTAAAACTTAACGCTCTAAATAACCAAACAAATTTAGTTATAATGGAGTTTCCATATACGTGTGAATTGTTAAAATTACCTTGTTTACACCACAGCCATGTTATCTCATAAAATCTAAACGTAGCGACCTTGCTGCCTTGTCAAGTAGGGCACGTTGCGTAAAGGTGTATGATTTGTACATACAAATACGTGCGCTTATGCATGGAAGCCGTGAAAGACGGTATCCCTCTAAGACTTCATACAGCTGTTTCAAAGGTATTTAGATTTAGAAAATCAGCAGGCATATTGCATCTATTAATTATATATTGCCTAAAACCGCAATATATTTCAAAATAGTGCCTAGAACTTACGAGATCCAGAAAAAGGTCTACATTTTTTAGAAATAAACAATTTCAATTAATAACTACTGTAGAAAAAGTATTCAAATAGACCTTAAATCAACGGCAGTGTCATAGTAGAACTCGAAATAATCCACATTTAACATAGTTTCAATGCAAAATTAACTCTGCTCGTCCTGTTCAACCTTTGAACCGTTTATAATGAACTTTGGGACATAAGTACCTTGAAATCTGGAAAAGGTTGAACCCTATTTTCTATTCTAAATATATCAACAAATGCGCGGAAGATATCAATATATTTAGACAAGGAGCATATAGTTCTACTGTTCACTTGAGATCCATCTTCAATTATCATAAAACAAGATAAAATGTGGTGTTTTTGGCGGGATTTAAGTCTGTCATGTACTGGCTTTTATATTTTATTCATAATCTTGTGTTATTTTAATCTACATTTTATAATATGGGTGGCGTTTTACGAATTATTTTTCGATAATTGTGCACAGGGGTGGTAGTGGCTGGGAAATAATACCACGGAGCATGAATGTTTTGGATACCACAAAAACTTCCTGGAAAGTTCAAACAAGAAGGCTACAATCTTATTAGGAAATTGAAAAGATCACAAGAAACTTGTATAATTACCTACTCCACAATGGCAGTAATAATGTAGAATATTGGTTGCTAAAAATAAAAGAAAAAAACATAAAAGGTATGAAGACTAAAAGCATATGAAGAGTGAAAAGTTTTTTGACCGATTTCAAACAAGTCTAAAAAAAGATCCTGTCCATTTAAAACTTTACAAAAAAACGAATGACCTTCAGTTTAAGTGTTAATTCCTCGTGTAACATAAATAAAGCGATATTATTGGACAGGAATGCGACAGACGCCTTAGAAGGTTATATAATTTAACACACTCGAAAGCAATATAGGAAATAGTCTATTAGAGAGGTAGTGCTAAGAGAAACTTTTATGTATTTTATTTGTGTGTATATATTTTTATTTATTTTCTAAATTTATTAGTTATAACGGCACACTTAACCACTTACGATTGAATATATATTGACATCCTTACCAATATTATAAATGCGAAATTGAGTTTGTTCATTTGTTACGCTTTTATGCCTTAACGACTCAACCATCATGAAATTTTGCATACACGTTATTATAGAAAAGAACATAAGGTACCTTTTCATACATATAAAAGCACTGCTCCCAAGAAATAGGTAAAATCTAGTGTAACCTCGAGTGAAAATGAGTAAATAAATATTGAAGTGTTTCACTGCAATAAAAAGGACATTTCAGGGCATTAGGTTCGAGTTAGTCCAAGTCCAAACAATTCGTGAAACTAATTTACTCGCAGAAATGTCTGAAATATGCCAAATTTAATT
>MU161229.1:0-35964 GCA_015888305.1 Antheraea pernyi | reverse complement strand
ATAGGTATACAGGTATACATAACAAAGTCACGGGGTATCCACAATATTAAATAATTCAATCAAACATATGCAATGGCTCTATAGACAATGAATTGATTATTTAATCATGCAATTTAGGAAAAGTGGTTTTGCTTTTTGTAAAATAAAATAACAAATAGTAATTATTTCTAACAAATATAATTCTACTAGCTCTTGTTCTCTTAGTTCTCTCTTTCTCTCTTAGTGTGATCGGCTTAGTGTAGTAGAAGATATTTGTCTATCTCTTAAGGAGGGTACTTTTTTGTACAATGCAAACAAGCTAACATTGACATTTGTTATATAAGTTAGGATTTTTTTTTCTGGAAAAGTGGCTATGCAGGACTTAATCCTGTATAACTGCGACCAGTATTGATCTATTGTGATCGCTCCATATTACTAAAGCTCTCCGCCTAGTACTATAGTATTTAAGAACTACAGGGCTCTTTTGGTTGAGAGTATTCGTACCTCATCATGCTTTCCCAGAATCCGGTTTCGTGTAGGCTTCAGTGGATCACACTCACACAAGAGGTGTTTGGGGGTCTCATTCGCACTATCACATAATCTACACTCTCTTGTGCTCTGGACACCGATGTTGTACAAGTGCTTTTTAAGACAACAGTGTCCAGTGAGTGCTCTCACTAAAACCCAAAACCCGTAATTGATTCCTACCGAATGCCAGAGCCTTGTCAGCATATCGCTGGTTAAATGCCCTGATGATTTCCTTGGGACGGTTTTGTCCTGGCAAGTTATGCCAGAATGTGTTGGCTTCTTTCAAATCTTCTTTCTTTCAAATGAGCTAGGCTTTTGGGTATTCCACAAAATGGTTCAGGATCAATGTGTATTCTCATAGCACCTGCGCTTGCAAGCTCATCGGCATAATTTACGATTATGACACACTTTGATTGTATGTTCTACGTCAATGTTTATTTGTCATGTTGTGTTTGCGTAATTGTGTACCAATTTTTTTCCCAATGACTTTGGATCTGTTTTGCAATACGTGGTAATCTGCTACATTAGAAGAAAGTGATAAAATCTTCCAATTGTAATCCGCTTGTCCGGTGATGTAAAAATAGATGCTTTCACCCACATAGTTGGATAAAATTTAATTGAATCGACACCCACTTCGTTTTCAAATACATGTCGCTTGAACGAGATGAGATATTGTGACAGTTTAAATTAATTATATTATTCTGAAGAAACCGTTGAATATTTTAAAGAGTTTTATTTCGAAGTTTTAGTCTAAATGTCCATAAATTTGACGTATTAAGGAATGTATTTCAACAGAGTTATGTGCCTAATTATTTTATGCAATTAATGAAAGAATAAATAAATATAATATTATACCATTACATGCGCAGTATGTAGTATTTCTTCAGAAATTACTGTACATTTATATTGAAGTGAAAACTTATTTGGAAGCGTAGAGCGGTATTTTTTTGGCAGGGTTATGATTTCGCGTCTGCGGGTCGCGTTTCGGGATCAGCCTATGCATATCCAGCTTTTCGCAGGCCGGCATGACAGCGGTGACCGGCAATGGATAGCGTGTCACTCGGTGGTGGCCATTGTTTTTAGATTGTACTGTGTTTACCATCAGGCATACTGCAGTCATTTTACCGTGCTACAATAAAAAAAATATATATATCTCTGGTTCTATTTTTATCTTTTTTCAAATGTTTAATCAAAATGTAGTGTTCCATAACTTAATTTTTCAATATTATTAATAGTGTAAGTTGTATGGATGTGGTAAAGCGTTGTAGGTTTTCTGTCCAGTATGCTCCTTCTTATTACTATTATATTATACATTGGACTAATTAGACTGTTGACTGTTTAGTCTAGTCGACAAGTTGAAAATGGTATAAAATAGAGATACTGCTCTTAAAATTACGTGCGATAGCTCACTGGATCCGACGTCTAGAAAATTGTGCCAAAAGCATGTATTAGCACATAAAAAATTGCAAAAGTTATAAACAATTAAAGATGAAAAAAAAATGGCATTTCGTTTTTTGCCAATATTTAATAAACTATTAATATTTAAGAAATTTCAAAATTCCAATAAAAAACTCCTAACTCTCGGAACTCTATCTCCATTATTTATAATTTTAATTTAAAGCTGAAAATAGGTCTGCGCGTGACATTATTAGGATGCGCTTGTGGCGTCAAAAGCACATTAATTAATTAATTTATTTAAGGTATTGAATTTTTTTTTTATTTGAAAAAAATATGGTGTGGATAATAGGACCCGGTAGGTGGCGCTGCGGTTGAATTTTAGATTTTTTTTATTATCTAGGAAGGACAACGTCCGCCCGGCCCATTAGTAATATAGTAAAGTAATAAGTACAACGATAAATACAGATTTACTACAAACTGATCAAAGGCGTAATCCCAATATCCGAGTAGACATAGTTATTCAAAGTCATTTTCCATTGTGCAGTAAGTAAATGATCCAGAGATAAGATCGTTATCGTCGAATGATCGATAGTGGAGATCCGAAGAGTCGAAGAGATATAGAAAGTAGAATATAGTATAGATCGTGATTTTACTAATTACAATCGGTGTTACGTTCGACGTTACGAAAAGCGTTTTGTCTCCTTGTTGCGAATCCGTGAAGATTTATGTCCCGTAATCAGGCTACAGAGGTAACCGTTTATTTATTACGTGATCGAAACAGATAATAATGTGTTAATATTGCGAAATCAATTGAGTAATGACCTTTTAAAAGTTTTATATTAGCCAACGCTAATGTTTCCTTTATAGTGTCGCAATTTCGATACGAACTTCGCTATTATGCTTGTATGGCTTTGGAATAAATTTGATTAGAATACTTGTTTCCTGTTGTTTATTATAACGACACTGAACGCTAACTTTAAATATCATTTAGATTTTACGTTTTAGTCAGTGTTCAAAATCCTATGATTTTTTTTTTAATGATAGTATGCTTTTATAAGAAAATTAGTTTCTTAAATAAAATCGAATCGTTATTATGGGTCGTGAAAATGTTTCCAATAAAGTAGTTAATGGACAAACTTTTCAATTTCATTTATACGTATATTTTATCGCTTAAGCTATTTATTGTATCTCGGTAAAGTGTAGATTAAACAGGGAGACTCGTAAAATTCTGAAAATTGGGTGATTTCTTATTTGTGTAGTGTGTTATACTAATGTAAGTTGTAATGCTTATCGTTTCTATCGTGAGCCAGTATTAATGTGCTAGGTTAGGTTGGAATTGCGATAAAAATATGAATAAGATGACCGGGACAGCGGAGGCCGAATAAATTTAAAAAATCTTTGATTTTGCACGTTACAAGAAATCTGTTATTATACAGTTATACTTAGCACTATGTACAGTTGACGGTTATCGATCTTAAGCGGTAACATTTAGATTAATAAATTTAAAAAAAAACTTTGCTTTAATTTGTATTAATTAATTTATATTACTCTTATTCCCCTTAATTTAAAGATCAATCAGTAATGCCTTATCCAATTATTCGCTGACAGTATTACTTTTAACTTTCTGTATTATCTTCCGAATAATTTGTGTGGTATTAAATATAGCATAAACTGTAATTCCCTATATCTTATTTTTATAAATATAGGGAATATAATATTACAACAGTCCTTTGTATCACGAGTCAATATTTTTAAACATTTGCGAATAACATTCTTTAATATGATGTTTATTGTTAAAGGACAACATTCGTTAACAAAAGTTAAATTTTATTACCTAAGTGAAGACAGAAATAAAACCATTAAATTCTAGAGACATGTGAATGAGTTGTAAATTTTCATACTGACCACTTTTCAAAGGACGCGGTGGAGATTGTAAAAAATCCTTTCGGAGTGAAATTAATTGTGCACTAAAACTTGGTTACTAGTAACGTCTGAGGATACATACGTATATGTTTTTATTTATTACTTGAGAATTTATCTTATTACTGAATATGTTCTGGAATTGTATGGCGTGCTATTTTCTTACGTTCTCAGAAGGAAAAGAAGAAAATAAGGTGAGATGAGTGTACAATATAATATACATGGAAAAATTAAGTAAGTAATAATGAAACAAACGTACATAAGTAATCTAATCTAATATTATAAAGAAGTAAAGTTAGTCAGTTTGTTTTTTTTTTATATCATAGATTTTTATCCATATCCATAGATGCAAGTGCAACGCCAGAAGAGTCGCAAGTGCGTTGCCAGCCTGTATTTGGGAGAAGGAGGAGTGGGGAAGTGAGGAGGGAAAGGAGTTGGGTATCCGGCGCTCTCACTGACCGAACGAAAGTCAACAATGCAAGCACTGTTACTTCACGTCGGTTTTCTGTGAGAGGGTGGTACTACCCCGGGTGAGCCGACCCATTCATGCTGAAACCATTAGGAACTTCAGCGTGGCTCTACCACCTACACTGTGACGTTGTAGGAGGTAATCTCAGGAACTACTGGTCAGATTTGAAATATTCTTTCAGTTTTATATAGCTCATTTATCGAGGAATAGTTTATATATCATCACGCTAAGACCAATAGGAGTGGAACACTAATGAATAATGTTTCAAAATCGGGGTATTTTTCCTCTTGAGAGCTTCCGCTGCTTTAGCCCTAAGTAACTATTCCACGCGAACGAAGTCGTGGGCGTAGGCTAGTTATTGATATTTTGTGAAGATTTATAAATATTAAAGCAATCCATTTTGAATTGTCAACGTAAATAAGAAGGAAAATAAAAGGGTTACTGTTTGTTATATTTAAAAAAAGTAGTGATTAGGTTATCTATTTATTTAGACTGATAATCAAGTTTCAAACTATGTTATCACTACTATAATATCTACATTTATTAGATAATTATTTTATTTTGTACAATTAGTTTTTATTAATCATCGATATTCTTGAATTACGGTTTTAAAAAAGATGATATAAGCTCATATTTGAAACTTACCGCTTTAAAACTTTCTATATTAAATTTATACAATTTATTCCAGGAAATTAATGGTAAAGTAAGTAATTGGTAAGCTCGTTATAGTACAAAATCCCTATCCAACGTACTCATCGTGGGTCATAGTGTCACAGTGAAAAACGCCCCATCATAACTGCGCAGTATTTCCGCGCTGCCCACTATTGCTCCATAGATAATTCCTTCTATTCAACAAATACTCGAGAATTAATTTTAATGGATGTGTCTGTAATACTATGAGCTTTATTTATTAATTATTAAGTATGAGTAAATGACATATCTTGAAATTGTAATTAATATCTTTATATATAAATTTCTGCTGTGCGTGTGTATGTCACTGAACTCCTCCTAAACGGCTGGACCGATTTTAATAAAACTTTGTATGCGTGAATGTCGACCACTCGTTATACTAGTTACGTAGCACGCGCCGACGACCTTGATATACGCCGCCAAACATACCGCGCCTGCGCCTAGTTGAATTTTTGGTATTTTGTATTTAATAAAAATGAATATTTATGTAAAAAAATAAATAAACAGTAATTATTTTATGGAACAAATTTGGAATGCTTTATCTATTGCTTATGCCATAGCTGTTTTCTGTCGTAATCTGATCTTTTAGCCATATAACTTATACAAAACAATTTCGATGTTTCACATCTGCCAAACGTCCCGTGACGGCTCAATTTTTTTTTTGTTAATTCCACGCAGACAAAGTCTCGAGTAACAGCTAGTAATACATTTATTTATCGAAGAAAGCTGTAGGCTATATATCATCACGCTAAAACCAATAGGAGCACCAATGAAGAATGTTTGAATATTGTTCTTTTTTCCTTTCGACAGCTTCCGCCGCGTATAAGCGTTAACCCAAAGTAACGATTCCATGCGAACGCAGTAGCGGGGAGGAGCTATATATTTGTATAAAACCGGTAAAAAGTTGGTGTGTAAAATTGAATATTAGAATATTTTAAAAATCAAATTACGTGACTCGGGTATTACAGTAATAGTTTACAGCGTTTACGCTAAAATTTAGTTGATAGTAATACTGAATTAAACACGATTTTGAATAAAATTTGAATGTAACAAAGCGTTATAATTCTAATTTAGTTTCAATATTAGATCCAGTTTAAATAATTCATGTTAGTTATAATACAGTATAAATACGAAAATCAAAGATTATTTATAACTGCAAACTAGGCATTTGAGAGGTAGATTTAAATGTAATTTTAGAGGTAATAAATTATATAAATAGGATACAATATGTTGTATGATCTGTTGGCATACATATTTGAATGTCCATTATTTAATAAGTTAGCTTTTCTGATTTGTTTGACTTCAAATCGTTAATTTATAGCTTAAAAACATTTAAGCTTAAATAAAAAATATATATTCCGATGCCGTTTAACCATGCCTAAATGACAATACTTTTCCCGTTCATTTAACGTAGGGTTTCTTAAATTTTTAGAAATTATAAAAATATTCCACAAACATATACAAATAAATTTTTTGATGCTTATATATGTTCCCATGCCAACGGATCATAGTAAATGTAGAATTAATAATACTAGTGGTCGCCTAGTAGAAGTAAAACTTAGTATTCTAAATAATTTTTAAGAGAATACACTATGGAGATGGTAAGCATTAGTTTTCGGTATTATTTTTTATATTTGAATGTATACTAGCAGCCCGGTGGACGTTGTCCTACTTTGATAATAAAAAAAAGCTAAAATTCAACTGCAGTGTCACCTACCGAGTTCAATTTGAATCTTAAGTATTCTTGAATCCACCTCAACGCACAAAATTTTTTTTATCATAATCTGTCCAGCTGTTTAGAAGGAGTTCAGTGATTAGACTCCCCTCCCGCGGCCGACGAACTACGCGGCGAAAACGGGTAGGCTATTACCTCCGGCCGCAGTAGTTGTGGCCTGGGGGCGATAGATGCGGACATGTCCGTCGCTCCGGGCAGTTAATCTCCTACAGGCCCATCTGGTGGAGGTGCATTATGCCGATGCGACTCCCACAGTTCGTCAGGGGGCAGGGGGCATTCCTCCTTCAGGCCGCAGTATGGGCCCTTTAGGAGGGGACAACACCTGTTGGAGGTGCAGACGTAGTGTGTCGATTAGACAGTCTCTGCTCCCCCGGCCAAAAGATGTAAGAAGGTACAATGGGATTTTAGTCCATGCGACTCGGGCATATCCATCCTCTGCTGTCCGGCGAGATGAATATCCGTTAGGGATTTCCCCATGGAGAAAAAAAAATGGAGGAGTTCAGTCATATACACACGGACCGAAGAATTTTATATATATAAATATAAAAAATGTTACTAGGTGGTAGAGCCACGTTGAAGCTATTATTGGTTTCAACATAAATGGGTCGGCTCGACCGGGGTAGTACGACCCTCTCCTAGAAAACCGACGTGAAGTAACAGTGCTTGCATTGTTGCATTTCGTTCGGTTCAGTGAGAGCGTCGGAGACCCACCTTCCCTCCCCCTCCCTCTCTTTCCTCAAACACAGGCTGGCAACGCACTTTCGACTCCCCTAGTGTTGTTAGTGTCTATAGACGGTGGTGATCACTCAACATCACGTGACATACCTGTTAGTTTGCCTGCTAAAACACAAAAAAAAGGAATACATAACACATAATTGTTTTTAATGCGGGATAGTCACTACGATCCAACTGATCTTTTACGTTACACATTTTCGTTTCAAAAACTCAATTCACACGAACATTACAAATTGAACATAAATAATACGAATCTAATAAAATTATATCAGAAAGAGAAATAAAATTCTAAAAATAATTGTTACTCTAAAACGATTATACATTTAGAAACACTGTTCCAGCGAATTTAATATCAGTGTGCCAAATATCACTTCCTCATTTCATGGACACGGACGCATTGACTAAACCTCCCATTGAAGCATCTCTGACTTTGATGTACTGCCCATTTAAGAAGAAAAGGGACATGCGCCAACAGATAACACGCGGACATTAACATAGATCAAAGATCTAGGTACCTCATGTATGATTAATGGACGTTATCGTTCTATATCTGACAATTCAATAGGATAATAGTCCATCGATCAGGCATGGTATTTATGTGTTAAATTATTGTTGGAAGCTTTGAATAGAAAAAAAAGAATGCCTACATAATAGAAAGAGTGCGTGTCGAGCGAATAGTTATGTTTTTGCAAACCGTTTCTTTCTTCAGATGGGCATTGTCTTTTAATAACACAAGGTGTGCATTATCATCCAATTGTTAGGCGATCTTTCCTATCAAACTCATAATCAAAGCAGTAGGAGATCTATCTGAAGAGTCTTTATCTATGCAGTATATCGGGGAATTCATCTGCTCTTAGTTTTATGTCCCAATAATTAGATCTGCGAGTCCGGTCCATTACGAGCAGTGGGCTTTCACCGTCGTAAAAATAAATTTTGTGTTACAAAACATGATTCCATAATCTACGGTAATATCGCCATCTAAAGTGACTTTTAAATTCTTATTTATTACGCACTTTATATGTATTATAGAATCAATGATATATTGTGAACGAAGATATAATTTTTGTTGCATAAATTATCTTAATTCTTCTGTAAGATTGAGTATTTTAAATTCTTACGAAATGGAGTTCTTCTTGTCCCGGTTACTACAATTAGTTAAAAATTTAAATGGAATGTATATTTTACGCAGAATGCGAAAATCGTTGTGCGACTTGTCGGCGCCAACATGACAGAATTGACATTTATATGCGGGACCTTGCGTGCAACAATTTGCGAACAATGAACGCGGTTGTCACACGTGTTCCCGGAACACGAAGACTTGAGTAAGGTGTGACCTCAGCAGCTTTGACCTCAACATCACACTCACCGACGTTACATAAATTAAACGAGCAAAGTGGGAACGCTTTATAGGAACGATTACCTATCGCAGTTTATTTTTGGTTTTGACTAGATGCTGCTAGCGACTTTGTTCTAATGAAAATGGTTTTGTTATCTATACTAATATTATAATGAGGTAAAGTTTGTGAGGTTGTAGGGGGTAATATCTGGAACTACTGGTCCGATTTGAAAAATTATTCCAGTGTTAAATAGGTCATTTATCGAGGAAGGATATAAGTTACATATTATGACGCTAAATCCAATAGGAGCGGAGCATCAATGTAGAATGTTTCAAAACCGGCTTTTTTTCTCTTTTAAGAGCTTGCACGCGTGTTAGCGTTAGCCGAAAGTAACTATTCCACGCAGACGAAGTCGCGAGCAGAAGCATGTTGTTAAAATACTTCAATTATTTTTGTGACCTGGGAAAAAGAAAGGGGTTTTTTCAACACTACTGGTGAAAAGATGAAAAACAGAAAAACTTTTAAACTCTATGTTTTAATAGAAAAGAAAAGATGCTTTTACACTATTGAGACAACGAACTGCGTAGTTTCGATGCTCATTTCACACAGGCCAAAATAGGCCGATTTTTTCGCACCGTTAGATTATTTATGGCATCCTTTAGACATGCCCTACCTGCGCTTGTTAATAAAAGTACACCTGTGTGCTCTAATTACTATGACGGGTTTTTTAGCCATATACATGGTGGTTGCGATCCAGTCAGGCTGTAAAACCCTACCACCCCGCTTAGCGTTAGCCCAGAGTAACTATTCCACGCGGACGAAGTCGCGAGCAGAAGCTAGTGTTATAGTAATTATGTCTCTTATCAAGATCATTACTACTCCGATAAATATTTTACAGTTCGGCAAATCGGTATTTGCTTTGTGACTTGGTTATAAATATTACCTGACGACGCGGTTAGTAGGTAGTATGTGCATCCATCGGACCGTAGACGCTCCGGCGCGGGACATTGTGGACTATAACCTAAAGATGGCAATAAAGGACCAAGACGAAACTGCCACAAAGGCAACAACGTCATTAAAAATAAATATGTACAATAATAATAAAAAAAACACTCAATAATTGCTCACAGATACGATTTTTGACGTACAAAATTAAAAAAAGAAGCCTATTACCTAAAAAAAATGTTACTGGTTTTACTGAGTATGAGACATTTTCCGTGTTTGTCACAGTTTCTAGCATTGAATTCATGCCAGTCTTTTACGAAATCCAGTCTTCCAAAATTTATGCGTATATACGTTACATTATCAATTTCAATTCAATTACTGTTATTGAATAGGTGAAATGTTTTATTAACAAAAGCATTCATTATGTAGCAGTAGGTACGTGATCTAAAAATAATACACATGGATATTAAAATACAGTTAATCCTATTTACATAAGCCTTGTTCATTACATTTTAATTAATGAGTTAAGTCTTTCGCTTCGCGGAATTCCAGTGCTCGCCCACGTTGCAGATAAAGTTCTTATAATAGAAATCACTTGAAATATTCCTTGTAAGTGCGTCACACTAGTATTAGGTAACAATCAGCCGGATCTGCAGGCTCATTAGACAAAAAAAGATCATATCGCAGACAATAGAGCACTCAGCGACCGAAAGTGATAGTCTAATAGATATTATAAGTGAGATGACGATAGCGAATGACCAATGTGTACAGTCACTGTTCCAAGTAAAGAGTCGAAGATAGCGTTGCTGATATTGACTGATTAATTTTTCCTCTGTTATTTATAGACTTAATATACTAACAATAGCCCGCGACTCCGCTTGCGTTTAATATATAAATCTGAATAATAGGATTTTTTTTTCCTCTTTTAATTTTTTTTAATGCGTTATATGTTACGTTAGCGTTTGACCACACTTTCATCTGATGTTAATTGACTATATGGTCTAAGATGGTAACACGTTAAATCTAAGGGATTGGCTCTCGAGTCCAGCTGCCAGAACACTCCAACAGGTGCTAGACGACAAAACCTGAGGGTGATAGTTAACCAGACGAGCTTAGAAAAAGTCCACTTAGAAAAAGTATCACTGAACACGAAACAAAGGAAATATTACGGACGAATATATTTAAATCAAGTTCTAACTTTAAGGTTTTAAGTTGTATGAAAAAAAACTTTTGTTGATTTTACTGGTGAAGATGTTTAGTATAATTGTTTAGAACTAATTAAAATTATGGTATAACTATTTCAATAGTTTTTCGTGAATATAAAGTATTATCTATCCTATGTACAAATATAATATCACGAATAGTAGATTAAAGGCTGTATTAATTTAAGTTAGAAAATTCTTTACCTGTAAATAGTTATCAAAAAGTATTGTGTAAAAAGTTCACGTTTATTCCTTTATTCCGTGTGAAATATGTAATGTTTTTCTAATAAAATAAGTGCTGTATCTTAACCATAGGAGCGGACAATAGTACGATTCAAATAAAATACACTGCATACGGTTGAATGCAGTTGCGACAGTTTAATAGCCAGTAATTAAAAACCGCTCATAACTTTTCAATATCTGTTACAAACCAAAAAGATGATGAATAAAGCCCTGAACGATTTTTTTAATAGTATACTAGCGGGCGCGGCAGACGTTGTCCTGTCCTGATTATAAAACAATCCTTGACAAGTTATAGACCAAAATGTTCCTCATGAATCACTTTATGCAGTGGTGAAAACCGCATGAAGATCCGTTCAGTAAGTAATATTTCAGTTTATCGCGAATAGACAGACAGACAGACGCGATAGAAAAGACTTTGTTTTATACTATGAATTATTACCTATTATTGAGCAGGATTGAATGTATTTTGTACTTACGCATTGATAATAAAGTTTTTGTTAGAACAATAGACAAGGAGTTATAAAGATTAACGTTTGGATTAAACGATGTAAGCACTTTCGAAAGCATTAGAATGAATTAAATATACTATTGCTTACTTTAGATTAAGGCTTTACAAAGCGTTATCGGTTAGTTTTCTAAAACGTCTGTTACTATTTTTATTTTTGCTTTGATGCTTTGCCGGTTCATAGGATATGACTAAATGCATCCGACTGTAACATGATCGCAATACATGATATTGTATTGTAACAGATACGACAGTGGCACAATCATTAAACTGTATTATTATATAGTATAGTATGTACATTATGATGTCTTCGATTGATCGACCTTTTCCCAATATTGACTGACTTACTCGTATAGTCCTGCGACATTGTTGTAGTTATATGGTAAAATAATTGTTAATATATTCTAACAGTAATGCTCAGCTATGAATGGTAGCCAACATAAAGGATCCTAGAAAGGTTCCACGACATCCCATTCAGACTGATTTTCCAAAATGTTTTTACGAACAAACATCTGTTCACCTCTCAATCGTATGAAACAATTGTATAATGAAATTAATAACAATGATATTGACATCTTCCATTGCTCATTCAGGAAATATCGCTCGGAACTATTTATGTTATACGCATATTGATTTTTTGTTAAACTATAATTTGCATTTAATTTCTTATGCTGTGTGCTGAGATAAAATATAGCGCAAGATGTGCACATCTGTTAGGATTCTTCACACTGTCCTGAACTTGTGAATAATTAGATATAAGTAATATTTTGTGAAAGCGTCGTTGATGTGTCAGTGAAGAAATAAATAAACATAAGTACCGATAGAAAATAAAATGGTCATTAAAATACACCAGTAGCAAGAGCGAGGGCTCGTAAAAGAACGAGTTTTTCCAAATTACCTTAAAAAAATCCTAATTATAGTAAGCAATAGCTACGAGAGCTGATAAGAAATCGAATCTCATCTTACCTTTGGGAAAAAATACATGTAGTAAATTAACTTTTTACTGAATCAACTTTCTAACTACAAGTGTCCACCTTTCTATGATAGCTAATCCCGGAATGTGACAAGTCATAGGAATAATATGTAAATACATTCCGTCACATTTCATTTGCAAACGTAATACCTCAAGACATTTTCTTCCAGATTAGCAGCGGTTCTGTGGTTTGTTTTTTTTTTATTGTAGCACGACCTAATTACTGCACTGTGCCTGATAGTAAGCACAGTACAATCCAAAAAAATGGCGACCACCGAGTGACACACTATCCATCGCTGGTCGCCGCTGTCATGCCGGCCTGCGAAAAGCTGGATATGCACAGGCTGATCCCGAAACGCGACCCGCAAAAGCGAATCACTATGACGGGCTTTTTCGCCATATACATGGTGGTTGCGACCCAGTCAGGCTGTAAAACCCTACCACCCCGGTAGTGCAAATTTAACAACAAACAAAAATGATAGTAGTGGGATTAGTAGGTGGTAGAGCCACGCTAAAGCTATTACTGATTTCAGCATCAACGGGTCGGCTCGCTCGGGGTAGTACCACCCTCTCATAGAAAACCGACGTGAAGTAACAGTGCTTGCATTGTTGCGTTTCGTTCGGTCAGTGAGAGCGTCGGACACCTATATCTCCTCTCCTCCCTCGCTCCCTTTCCCCCCAAACACAGGCTGGCAACGCACTTTCGAACCCCCCTAGTGTTGTTAGTGTCTATGGACGGTGGTGATTACTTAACATTCGGTGAACCGTCTGTTCGTTTGCCTGCTGTAACATAAAAAAAATGAAAGAAAATAATAAAAATTAGTTTCAAACTGAAATGTAGCTAAAATATAAATAAAATAAAAATACTAAATAAATTTGTTCTGTATTATTTTATTTTATAGTAGGTATTCAAACTCATATCAATAATTTATTGATCACAGAAATAACGGTTTTGTATGGAATTCGAACCCATAATACGCGGTGGTGTTATAGTAGCACGAGTCTGTTAAACCACTGCACTATTCGTGCAGTAAAATTTAGATTTAGATTAAACTTTACTGTAATAGGGGTGACGAATATCGTGTACTAATTTTGGTGTCTGCTTAGAATATAACCGGCGTCACTGACCTATAGTAAACATTACGCAGTCATCCAAGGTCAACGGCCTTGATTGATCTCGTAGTATCCATTCGCATCTGTTACAAGAACAGAAATCATAAGCAGATAGGTAATTATTATCTGTGTATTATTTTCTGATCGGGTCATTCAAGCGTGGGTGGATAATCTGTACGCGTTGTTTTGATTTCTCGCAAGTAATTGCTATAAACAAAATTTATTTTTATTAAAGATTAATGTTATGTTAAATTTAACACTGTTTGCAATTTACAGCATGTTTTATAAAACTCTTACAGACGAATATTTAATATTATCCTACGCTATTTATTTAGCTTTTGTTATTTTAAAAGAGGTATAAACCGTTCTATATATAGAAATTATGTCTGACAAACTGCGACCATCATGCATCATACAAATGTATTTTCCACCAACCGTAGTGCTGGTACTTTGTCGTTCTATGGTAAGAGAACAATTCACTTTTATTTGCCTAAACAGGCAACATTTCGCTAAATTACATTAAAAAAAACATATAAACTTTATTATTATTTGAGGAAACATATGGAGCAGAGTTGCGAATGTTATGATGGATGTGTGGTGTAACTAGAATAGATAAGATTAGGAATGAATAGGTTAGTACGGGCATGTGACGAGGAGAGATGAAAGGCATGTATTTAGAAAAGTTTTAAGTATGAATGTAGATATATTGTGTGAATATTGATATGTAGGTATGTAAAAGGTGTGAATACTGAAAGGACATCTGACAAAGGATAGTGGAGAAGGAAAACAAATTGTGCCGACCCTGCTTAGATGGTAGGTAGGTGGTAGAGCCACGCTGATGAGATTACTGGTTTCGGCATGAGTGGGTGGCTCACCCGGGGTTACTACCACGTGACCCACAGAAACACCGACGTGAAGTAACAGTGCTTGCATTATTGCGTTACGTTCGGTTCAGTGAGAGCGCCGGATAACCTCTTCCCTTCGCCATCCCCAAACAACAATGTAAGTACTGTTACTTCACGTCGGTTTTCTGTGAGAGGGTGGTAATACCGCGGACGAGCCGACCTATTCATGCTGGAACCAGGTTTTTTGTACCTGAAATCAGTAAGGAAAGGAAATAACCAAAAAGGCGATGAGAAACCACAACAGACTTTAATTTATATTATTAACAAATTATTTAAACTTGTAGATAGCCTTGAACTGAAATACTTCCTTGATGACGAAAACACTGGAACAAAGACTTTGATAACCGATCTAAAGTACCAGACAGAGAATATCCATACGGATACATAAACCATTTTACATGTAAGACGCGAGATGAATCGGCGCGATAGCTACTATCGAGGGTTTAAGTAAAATGAATGGAGTTTTTATTAAAACCTTACACCCACACATAGGAGTGAATAATACAAGTCCCGATATGTAATCTAACTTTGGAAAGACAAAGTACTTCATTATGTATCGTGCTGGTGGCTTTGTAACTGCTTACAAAAAATGTACGAATGTTTTTACACAAAAGGTTTCAAAGAAATTAATTCACACGTGGCTATTAATTTTATGTGTGTACGGTAAATGTCGCTGTCGTTTTCTTATATTATACTAGCTGTGCACGTGACTCTGCACGTCTTATTCATTGTTGATATTATTTGTTGTAATAAATATTTGAGTTATAACAAACTAGCTTATGTTCGCGGCTTCGTTTGCGTTAATGTAGATTTAATCTATTCCTCATAAACACTACATTTTTTCTGAATAATAACCTATGTCCATTTAATGGCTCTTGTTAGCTTATGTTCGCGGCTTCGTTTGCGTTAATGTAGATTTAATCTATTCCTCATAAACAGTAAATTTTTTCTGAATAACAAATAAGTACCCTATATGCATTTAGTAGCTCTTGTCAAATTGTATGCAAAATTTCATGATAATCGGACGAGTAGTTAAGTAGTATTTATTGTATAAATATATTTCATATTCAAATATTTAAAAGTTTGCTGCAACTCTGTCATCACTATGAGAATTATGAGTTTAAATCCCAATATTTGTGTTATATATTTGTGTGCTCCACAAAGTTGATCCACACTGAGACTCCAAACCACAAATATAATGTACAAAAACGCCATAAGATTGAATAGTCTGGGTGTACGTGTCTTTTAATTATATGTGTTAATGACTACATCCGGTACCGCTCGACACACCCGAGAGGCGAGACTACAACAACACACGGGGAACCACTATTGACCTGCGATACCGCGCTATTGACTTTATCGAGGGTGTTACTAATGACCTCAAACGCTATTGGTTCAAGTTATCGGATGTTCATTATTCACACCGGTGTAAGAATTTCATTGGGAGTTCGGCATATAAAGGGCAAGATGTCGCTGATCCTACACGCATTTCTATGTGGAAGTTGTTGCAAGGCGAAGCTCTGCCCAAATAAATAATCACAGTGCCTACAGAGTGTTATTGGGTTCCCTGACCGTCCGGCTGACTATATGTATTTCATAACATATGCTTGCAAATTCCCACGCGATACAGAAATCAATACCTAGTGCGAGAATCGAGCTCTGCCCAAATAAATAGTCACAGTGCCTACAGAGTGTTATTGGTTTCCCTGACCGACCGGCTGACTATACGTATTTCATAACATATGCGCAAATTCCCACGCGATACAGAAATGAATACCTAGTGCGCGAATCGTCTTTTCAAAAAACAATCTATACATATGAAAGTCAAAAATACTTATATCAATAATAAATAAGCGCTTTCTCAAGGCCTATATTGAATAAAGTATATTTGATTTAGATTATGAAGCGTAACAAGCAAACAAACATATTCGCGTCTATAATAAATAAGATTGGATAGCATAAATACCTCCATGAAAAGACATAATTATAAACGTTCGTATTTTACTGCAATTATGTTCGTATTATCGGTGATTCCGTGTTTTACTGTAAGTAATAAAAATGGGTACACATTAATTAGATTTAGTGAAACGCTGTCCAAACTCGTTCCCGATTTGGACAACCTAGATTTAGCCCAGTCGTTTAGAGTCGGATATTGTTACAGCCTATTTCCTTTACACTGAACGCGGTTAATGAAAAGTTGACATGAATGTTTGGTTAATTTGTTTTGGCAGTGTATGTGTATTTATTTTTAATTATACACAAGTGGTGAATAGTATAGTCTTGACGAAAACGGAGCATTTACTTGTAGTATACGTTTGTACTAATAAAGATGTTAAGATAAAATATGCCTCTAAAATCTTCTATGATAAATTGTGTGAACCTTATTAATAGTTTAAAACAAATAATCAAGGCGTAATGTATCACAGCTTTACTTAATTAAATAAATCGTAAATTTTCTAATTTCCCATTTTACTTATAAATAAATTGCCTAAACAAGTTCATAAAATATTAATAAATACTTATTTCTTGATATGTGTGGATACCGATTCCATCGTGTCGCAGTGCGAGGAGACCGGGACAGTACTTTTGTGTGGTCTAATTGCAGGTTTAAGGCGCCCCTTACCGATTACCCTTTAACTAATTTGGTAAGATCCTTCCAGACTTATTTTGCCATTCTGCTATTACTTACTGTATTGCAGATTTTTGCTGAAATCTAATTAGTTTGAGTAATTTAAGTTAATTATATGGTTGTTCCTACAATAAAGTATTTCTTTCTTTCTGCTTTCATTCCATAAACCAAAACCTCACGATCGAGAAAACTCTAAAATCTGTTTTTATTCCTTGTCCAAGTTAAATATTAAAACTCTTTTACACTATGAAGTTTAACCTCAAAATAGTAAAAAGATTTGACCTAAAGTTATAAAAATAATGGTTTTTGACCGCGGTTTGACTCATGTTAATGTAGATTTGATTTGTCCCGGGACATACTCGTATACTTTTCTGTACCCGTGGCAAACGTGTATGCAAAAATTAATAATGATCGGTAGAGTAGTCAAAACATGAATGCGTAACACACAAACAATCTCACCTTCTCATTTATAATATTAATAACGATGTATAAATTATAAAAATTGGACAGCATTATTGATATTTCTGAGAACTCTTTATAAACACTAGTCCATAATTAAAAACTAAAAACAACAAAGGAATATTATCAGAAACGGTCTTTTTAATACGTTACTACACTCTATCCATTGATTTTAACAAGGATATTTTATGGTATTTATAGATTCACCATCAATTATGGAATTAATTTATACAGATGTGCCCGCGGCCCCTCACGCGTTTAGTATGCAGTTTATTTTAATCTCGTATCTCGTAAAACTTATCGTAATGGTTATTAAAATTAGTTGACTGTAGTTATTTCTTTTAAGTTCTTTTTTGTAATTATTTATTGATAATTCTTAAAGATGAATAACTTTCAAATAAAATATAGTAATCCGAAGTATATTTATAATATTAATAACGATGTATAAATTATAAAAATTGGACGGCATTATTGATATTTCTGAGAACTCTTTATAATCACTAGTCCATAATTAAAAACTAAAAACAACAAAGGAATTTTATCAGAAACAGTCTTTTTAATACGTTACTACACTCTATCCATTGATTTTAACAAGGATATTTTATGGTATTTATAGATTCACCATCAATTATGGAATTAATTTATACAGATGTGCCCGCGGCCCCTCACGCGTTTAGTATGCAGTTTATTTTAATCTCGTATCTCGTAAAACTTATCGTAATGGTTATTAAAATTAGTTGACTATAGTTATTTCTTTAAAGTTCTTTTTGTGTAATTATTTATTAAAAATTCTTAAAGATTAATAACCAAATATAATATAAGTATAGTATTATTTGTAGGTAGTAGAGCTACGCTGAAGCTATTACTGGTTTCAGTATGAATGGGTCGGCTCACCCAGGGTAGTACCCCCTTTCACAGAAAACCGTCGTGAAATAATAGTGCTTGCATTGTTGCGTTTCGTTCGGTCAGTGAGAGTGCCGGATGCCCACCTAGCCTCTCCTTAACTTTTCCCTTAAGCCACTCCCCCCCTACAACACAGGATAGCAACGCACTTGCGACTCCCCTGGTGTTGCAAGTGTCTATGGACGGTGATGATCACTTAACATCAGGTGACCCACCTGTTCGTTTGCTTTCTATGATATAAAAAAAAGAACACAAATTAAAAAATAAAAGAAAAACCCTATTCTAAAATCTTAGTGTATCCGTTTAGAAATATAATATGAATCAGGGTGTTAGGACATGGCAAATTTCTCCGATTGGATTACGGTACATCAGGTGTAATATTCGACTAAGTGGCATGTTTAGACTTGTCACGTTGCGAGATTAGTAGGTGATTATCCAGTAATTAAGGGGACTGGATTACGACCATCATATACATGGGTGATAAACCCTTTACAGCGACTTTCCTTTATTTATCACGAGAGACTTGCAGGCCAGTATTACAACGATTGACGTTGGATTATATATCTATTTGGTAGTCGCTCTTGTCTTCGGATTGCACTGTACTTAATAGATCTTTTAATACAATTTTAATTGTTTTGGCATAAATATATTCAAACTTATTAATGTATTTGGAGAGAGAGGTATTCGTAATTCGATACAAGTCACTTCCCTTCCCCTTATAAGGTTACAAAGATTCGTCAGTCATGCTTTAGGTGCAAATAAGAGTCACGGTAGTGATTCATAGGTACAATGCAGTTTGACCAGCTACAGTTAAAAAAAAAAATAGATAAAAAATTACATAAAGATCGGTCAAGTCGATTTAAGTTCAAACCAGGCATACAAACAGGAACATAAAAAAAAATTATGTCATATTCGTGATCAGTGCCCTTTATTTGACGTGATATTTCTAGCAGCTATATACCGATGTCACCTCACCTATACCACGTTAAATCGGCTGAGTGCCTTAAGCATTCGCCTTAGTAGTCCGGTGAAGCGGCCTTGCTAGGTCAATAGCGTAATCAGTTCGAGAAAAAAAAAAACACCAATATCACCGATAGCAGCACAACGGGTGTACTTAAACGAAGAGGATCTTCCCTGTACAGAACGACCAAGCAATTAAATAAAATAGCGACTAAGCACCGGAACGTCAATTATATTATACGTAATTATGAATTGTTATTATTGAAGAAAACTTGAAGAACTTCGTTTTTAACCGGAACGAAAAACTGTAAGGCTAAAAGAGCCCATCAGACTTCGTAACTATATAATAACAATCATAAATACAGTGGTACAACAAAATAATCCCAAGGAGGGTTGATGTCAGGCAGGCGACCAATCGTAAAAATTAAGCCAAATCATTTACCACAACGTGACAAACATGTTGTACCGACCCTACTTATGTGGGATAAGGGTAAGAATAAGAAGATTAATTGTTATTATTAGTATTAATAATTTTGAAGATCCCATTATCCTTTGGCTCACTCACCCACTGTCTTTTTATATGTAAATTTTTAATACATAGTTTTCGCTATCTCATACAATATTTCAAACATCTTTTCCATACAAACCTTGTCTTGACAAATACAAATACAACAAATAAGAATTAGACAAATTGATGTAGCCGTCGCGCTTACACATTCGGTAATTGATTTTTGTTTTAATACATTTTGAAAGATATTTATATGCACAGATAAAACTATTTACCATTTAATAGATACCTCTGGATGTCAACAGAAACAAACATTACTTTAAGAGAATCCTCATTTGTGTTATCTGTGTATACCATCCATAGTTAGTAAAGGTTAACAACAGGGCGAAACCGCACATGCGCTATTAGGGACATTGATTTTTCTCACTTTGACAGTTCAGTTTGTGTTTTGAGCCATCGCTTGCATACTCGCGACAAAGTAAACAAAAAAATGGCTTTAGATTTCTCTGCAACGTATAAACTTTTAGTTTTAGGTGATTCTAATGTCGGTAAAACCTGTATAGTGCATAGATATTGTGACGAGAGGTACTATGATATATACATATCTACAATAGGTGAGTAAAAGTTAACATTCAGCTTTACGTTCCTTTGTTAAAAATGTAGTCTAGTGCGGCTATATAAGAGAACAATTGTGTTGATATTTTCAACCGCTTTAGTGGAGTACGGAACAATGGATTAATAACCATAAAATACGTTATTGAACATTCTTGACACTAAGAATTTCCTTATGTATAGTTAAAGCTTGTACCAAAGGTCAATAATACTAGTAAAAAGTAATCTAATTACAAAGCTATATTGGTTAATTCGATAGAAGCAGTGAGATTACAATTTAAAAAATAAAATTTTGCAGGTAATTTTTTATCTCAATTTAATTGAGGTATACCTGCAAGTTTTATATGCAGACAAATGTGAAATATTTGCAGTATTCTTATGTTTAATAGCTGCAAATAATATCGCGTAAACTTATATCCCTTATAATGTACTTTAAATTTTCATTGTCATGACAAAGCCATACGTTATGTTTTTAAATCAGCAAATTTTTTATCTGTTGCCTTGTGTACTTTGTTTAGTTCGGCTATACAACAACAGTTATATATATGATTAATTCAAATTATATTTAACACTAGTTGTGACCGCGACTTCGTCTACGTGGTACCTGATGTACAAAACAATGAGTAATAAAGTCATCTGAACGTATTTAGATCATATGCCCATTTACTTTTCTCTGATACTTAAGCCGCGGTGCCATTAAAATTACAATAACTTTTGATAGAGTGGACCGATTTTAATGATAAAAAGACTTAGTTACTCTCGAGGATATGCTTTATAGTTTTCTTATATGAGGTTTTATTGTGAACCCAGTACTTTAGCAGTGATGCGTGTTCATACAAACACACAGATAGACAGACAAACATTTCTAGACACCTGCAACAACTTTTTTTCACGAAAATCGAAAAAGTACAAACACGTTACATGTACATTCTTATTATATGTATAGATATAGATATTTAAAAATTGTCGACGTCATAGGCTAACATCAAATGGTGATCTTAGCTCCTTCTGATCTGCGTCTCGATAATTCTTAACGAATCTTTTCCATTTGAATGAATTAATGACGAAAATCATCGTGATTTCATGATTATATCTTTGTTATACCACCATCTAATAAGAAAATACTAGGATTATAAATTTCTATGAATCTGAAATCACAAATATGTGATGATTACAACTCATGTTCTTTCTTCGGCTAGCGGCCTTTTATGAGATATAAAAAATGTTATAAAATTATATTGTTTTTCTTTTCAGGCATAGATTTTAAACAAAAGATAATAAATCTTGACGGTGTACCTATCAAACTGCAGATATGGGATACAGCCGGACAAGAGCGATTCCGGACATTAACTACCGCGTATTATCGCGGCGCTATGGGTATTATTCTTATGTATGATATCACCAATCTGGAGTCGTTCAATCATCTATCTTATTGGCTGAGAAATATTCAAGAGGTAAGGAGATCTATTCAAAACATATAAGAAATAGTACACTATTTATCTACAGTTTAGATCTTTTTATAGATAAAAATGACTAAAAATGGTACTTGTATATTAAATGCACCGAGCTCGCCGACCGCTGCCGAGGCCGGCTCATGTTATTTTTTTTCGCAAGTCTAACCTCACCTTATCACACCAAGACGAAATGTTTTATTTCAACTTAAAAATCATCAAGTTGGTAATATAGAAAATGATTAATGATCGTTCGGAAATGACACATAACCTCAAAACTTTAATGCTAAATATCTTTTCCGCGGGGAGGAGAAATCACCCTTTTCCCCCGCTGCTCCCGTCATCTTCAATCTTTATATCAAGATGCGAATTTCAAATGCAGCCATTCGAAACACTTTTAGATTCCAAAAGGCTTTCATTGAAAAACAGAGTATTCAATAAGATTTAGGTGGAAAATGAGTTGATATAGAGTTTAAGATAGACTTTCCTTTTTTTTCTCTTGACTGCTTGCTCTTTTATTTTAGTTTTGTTAGATTAGGTTAGACTTGCGAAAAAAATAACACGCAATAATACACAAGTACCTGCTCTAAAAATGTACTAAAAAATACAATAATCCATTTGAAGTACTTTTCGAGTACCTTGACAAAATATTGTAATTACCTGTTATAGAAAATATACTCATAATATTTACAGTATGCGTCTCCGGATGTGATCAAGGTATTAGTTGGGAACAAATGTGATGTTCACGAAAATCACAGAGCTGTTCCTAAAGAGAGAGGACAAAAGGTTAGTGGTACTCATGTATTGAATTTAAATAAAATTGTATGTAAGTACATATAACGATCAGATTAGACATAGTAATCTCCCCATATATGGGTTATTGCACTAAATAAAGTATGTTCCGTTAAATAAACCAATTAACGCATAGATACAATGAGAATACCTAATTAAAAAATGAATTACGTTACAGATAGCAGATGACTTCGAAATGCCGTTCTTTGAAGTGTCATGTAAAAACAATATTAACATAGAGGACGCATTTTTGACGTTGGCCAGGAAAATCAGAGAGTACAGAGAATCCAAGGTAAATAACATTAAAGAATAATATTGTAAATTGTGTATCTAAGCTTTAAAACATAAAGTTAATTTGCGTAAATAAGTTAGGTAGTAAGTTTTATTATATTTTAGAAGCATTTATACAATTTGCACATATAAGCATCACAGTATATAAATTATATATATCTGGAGATATGTACATACTTATGGAATTTTTGATTATGTATTAATGAAATACAATCAAAACCGTTTAAAACAACATACCGGTTATATTAACCCAGAACAAAGTTCCCGGTTGAATACCTTTTTTTTTCTTCGAACTGACTACGCTATTGACCATGCAAGGTCTTAACAGCTCCACCGGACTACTAAGGCGAGCGCTTAAGGCACTCAGCCGATTTTATTTTGACAACTAGCTCAAGGTTGCACGGCACACCTCGGCTTTGGCTGTTGCCTGATACATGCAATTCGCGAGCTAACCTAAGCTAACCATTCATACATGTATCAGTTGTTGAAACATATATGTGTACCAAGCATACGTACCTCAACAACTCCTATATATATTTCGTATCGGATAATATTCTAAACTATTTCAGTTTGACGGGTTGAATGCCGTATCTCGAAAACATCACCGGTTGTTACGGCTAAATATGAATAGTCCCTTCAATGTCGTTATAACAGATTTTGACTGTACATGTAATCAAATTGAATAGTCTGACCTTTCAAACAGAGGTTACTCATAAAATCCTTTCTAGTGGATTCGAACGATGTACTATTTTATAATTGAAAACAGTTTGTCCGTAGTATTGCTTATGTCTTAACTAGCGACGATGTCCTGCCGTAATAATAAAGAAAACTTTTAAAAGTTATATACATACACCTTCCTCAGGGATCACTTTATGTACTGGTGAAAACCGCATAGAAATCTGTTCAGTCGTTTTTGAGTTTATCGCGAACACGCAGACGGACGTGGCAGAGGACTTTATTCTATAATATGTAATTATCTATAGTAAGTAATGTGGGGTGGGGAACTAGCAAGGTCTTAACAGCTTCATCGGACTACTAAGGCTAGCGCTTAAGGCACTCAGCCGATTTTATTTGACAACTAGCTCAAGGGTGCACGGCACACCTCGGCTTGGGCTGTTGCCTGATACATGCAATTCGCAACCTATCTGAGCTAAGCTAACTACTCAGACATATATGAGTTGTTGAAACATATATGTGTACCAAGCATACATACCTCAACAACTTATATATATTTCGTATCGAATAATTTTCTAAACTATTTCAGTTTGAAAAGGGAAAAAATAAAACCCTTCCACTTGCATGTCTAAGCGTGTATGCGTGCACGTGTGGAGGTGATATGTGTAATGTTGTCGCAGTGATGTAAGATTTCGTGTATCGAGCGAGAAGTGCCGAGGGAACGGACCTAGGCTTGAGCGGCTGCCGAGGGTGGCCTAATATAGTCCCCTGACTGTGTCCAACCTTATGACGGAGTAGCACCTTTTTCATAATTTACAGGTTTTTTTAGCCTTTCGTCATAATTTCACCTGATGTTAAATGTCGATATGGTCAAAGATGGTAAACACACTAAACTTGGAGGAACTGTTTCTCAAGTGTACCTGCTGGAACACACTTATAGGGGCTTGGCGACAGATTTTCAAGAAGGGTGCTAGCTAAGAAGGATTTAGAAAAAGCTATACCACCTTGCATTTTTTTTATTGTAGTGCGCCAAAGTGACTGCACTGTGCCTGATGGTAAGCACAGTACAATCCAAAGATAATTGCGACCACCGAGTAACACACTATCCATCGCCGGTCGCCACTGTCATGCCGGCCTGCGCAAAGCTGGATATACACAAGCTGATCCCAAAACGTGACCCGCAGAAGCGAATCACTATGACGGGCTTTTTCGCCATATACATGGTGGTTGCGACCCAGTCGGGCTGCAAAACCATACAACCCCTCTTTCGCCATTGCCTCGTTCGTTATTCAGCAGGGTGCACCACGTGCAGGTGAGGTCGGCTTGAGTGTCTCAAGTCTTAGATGTTATAGGACACCCCTTACACCCCAAAACCTATGGTTTCATTACCAAGGATTCGAACCTATATCGTAAAAAAAACAGCTAAGTAGCGAGTTATCATCGCTTCAAGCGTATCGAAACACTGAAATTAATTCAAACCTTAATTTTACTAAGTGGTATTGGATATTGAAATTTTATTCCAGGCCGATGCCTTTGAACTCAAGGAGAGGGACAACGTGATAAAACCTTCGGAATCCGAGACGGACGTTTCCAAATGTAGCTGTTAGCTGTTTTAGTTGTATTAAATTTAATTCTTATTCATTTCATACTGCAACAACTTGTTCAGTTACGTGACAGTATGTATTGAATATGTTATACAATGTTATGAGCACATCCTAGGTGCAAATACCTATAATCAATGTTTGCCAGTATTGCAACGGGGTGAGATTTTATAGTGTTTGAATTGCTGTTGTTATTTTATAAGTTGTTGCAGCTAGGATATGCACATAATAATTACCTACATAGAAAACGTTAAACATTGTTCATTTCACGAGTCAGTTATGTTTGTTCTTGAAGTGTTTATTGACGTGATTATATGACGGATTGTATTATGTTAAAATTTTATGGTAAAACTGACTCGTGGAATGGATACCTTTCGGTCTGTGCAAGCGACTATAAAATGGTTACTGCAAAGATTGAATTCACATGCAATTTTGAATGAGCAGGCGTTAACGAAAATGTTTTTGATGATAAAGGAAAAATATTGTGTAATAGTACCATTGTTCATCTGGTTATGATGAAAAATAAAAATTAAAGATCTATCGACAGATAAATTTTAATCGTTAGCTATGCGACCACAGAAAAAACTTATTTCTTTGTTCTGTGATAATGACGCGGGCATTTAATTTAGTAACTGATTTAATCAGCTATTTTGACCACTTACAAGAAACTTATCTCTTTGTTCTGTGATTATGACGCGGGCATTTAAATTAGTAACTGGATATAATATAGTCTATTACAAATTGAATGATTCAACAACCAAATCGATTAACTCCATTATTTGTAATTTATTATATTTTAGTGTCGAAATATTTTATTAACACCTGTAACTGTATACATTGAAAACAAATTAAGTAACAAATGTCTTTTTTCAATCATAGATTAATAATAATACATTTGGGAAATAATTTCCTTAAAAATGTACTAATAATTGTAATAAATTTAATCTCAAACCTATCATCCATTTGTTGTTACATAAAATATATATTTGCAGTAGTAAAGTTTATCTGAGTTCATAATTTATTTATCAAATCATATGAAGAATTAATTTATGACAAACAAATTGTTCTTTATTGAATGGGGCCAAATGACATATGAATGTGATTGATTGAACTGGGAAGTAGGTGTATATAGTCGCTTGCTTAATGATCCGATCTTTACCTAAAACGTGTAGTTTGATTCTACTATAATATAGCCCCTATTGATATTAAAGGGGACTCAATTCTTAAATTTATAAAATAAATGGTAGGAGGTGATTAATCGCTTTATAATCTATGTGCGTGTAGCAACTGTCGCAATTTTCGAACGCACAGCGTAATTACTTGATAAAAGTTTTTAACGAATTTTGTATCCTCGTTAAAAGATAACCGAATACTGAATAAAATTGTAATTGACACATTAGGTTAATGTAAACTATGTCTAAAGACATGACAAATAGAAGTGTGATAAAGTTTTCTTTTCAGAATGGATCTGTAAAACACTTATATAAAACAACAAATTAAGTTGGTATTTTATTAAAAACAACTCCTGGGTATACTTTGGTCCGAAATTCCTACGCCGACATCTGAGGAAATTAATAAGCCTATATAAATAACCTCTAAGGCATTTTCACAAAATACATTTTGTTCATCTACGTTAGAATAAAAAAAACTTCTGAGACATGGTACATATATTTCAAAGATCCACCAGTCAATTACCACTCAACACTGAATAGTTAATAAATGTTAGAGGTTTTATTAGATAATTATGTGCGTAGAAGATAATGTATATACTTTTTTTTTCTATAATTTACCAATTAAAATATTGGCCATTAATAGAATTATTAATAAAGAAAAACAATTAACCAGACTGTAAAACCTCTTTTTATACCATCGTCGTACTTCACTCACTCACAATATATACATAGATAGCATACAAATTAAGACAAAAGTAAAACGTCTTATATCAGAATCCATCAAGTGGTTTACATACATACATAAAAAAAAATCCATCTGACTACGCTATCGACCTAGCCAGGTCTTAACAGCTTCACCGAACTACTAAAGTCATAGATAAGATTCTATATACTGAGAACTAAAGTAGCAGTCGCGTAAAACTATAATATATATAATACTTATAGATCTCTAGTAATTTTAAAGCCTGAAAGTAATAAAACTTCGTCTGTATCTATTGTTTTTTTTTTCTATATCGATGTAAAGTCCGCGTTAAACGTTTTAACCGCTCTGAAGTAGATGCGCAGAACACAAATTTAGGTATCAGAGGGGCGTAGTGAGGTTAACGGGGAGCAAGCTCACCCTCTCACACACCTCGCCCCCTATTACACCTACGTGACACATGTGTTCAGTCATTACTCGTTGCAGTACAGTCGCATTCAGAATAGTTTTGTTGTTGATTACATGTTTTTGCTATTTTCGTTGTTTTCTTTTTCTTGTTTATATTTGTTATAATTAGACGACCCATCCATTTCGAATAATGTTATTTCTATGGAGGGCGTTATTACAAATTATTTATTTATTATTAATGTATTTTATTTACTTACGGTATTGTAATACGCATAATACCTGCACAATATATGCCACAAGATATATACCACAGATAGAAACAAATACTGCATAACCGGGATCATTCAGTTAAAGTACGCAATCACCCAAAGCTCACCAAGTGATTAAATGTTATTTGCATATAATTATAAGTGACAAATACTTGATGTGAGGAACTTTTAATATTCTAGATTTGTCTATTACTACTCTTTGGTTCAGCTACTATTGTTCATTTTTAGTTTTTAGTGTTGTTTTATTACCTCAGTAATGATTCAATTTCTATTGTCTGTTCATTTTTATCCCTAATCTTTTGCAAATATTCTATATGTATATAATCTCGTACGTATGTATATTTGCTAAATTCAAATACGATTTACGTAAATTAGCAGTCAAAACGTTTACAAGATGACACAATCGAAGTCGTATCTTTATTCTATAAAATCGTTTGAAAGTAGTAATGTGGTCGTCGTATTGCCACATTCTTATTACTTAATGTAATAGGCAAATATATCTACTTGAATCATATACCTAATATATTGTACGTATAATATCGAGACAATTTAAATATTAATAAATGTAAATATTAAATTCCTAGTTACTAATATTTTGAATTTGTTTTTTATTAACCTCTTGACTGTACTACGCGTATGACCGAACTTAAAGCTATATTCAGAGCGGTCAAAAGATATGACGCGGATTATATCTATGGAATGTATTTTGCAAAACATCTTTTTTTAAATCATACCTACTGAAAAATATATACGTTATTTGTATGGATTTAATCAACATAAATATATATATATAATAATATAAATATAGTTAAAATAACTCACACAATAATATCATTAACGACGACAAACGATGTATGTATTTATTTTTATTTCCAGAGTAACAAACTGACCAATTTCATTGTGTTTGTAAAGTTTACACATATGATAGAAATTTTTGCTCAGCAATATATATATATTAGTCAATAAAACACGTTATCATAAATTATTATATAATAAAGAAGTACATTTCTTCAAGAAGCGTTTAGAGTTCCGTTGAATTTGCATCGAATTAAATATAAATGTATTTTGCTGTAAATTAAGTACATAACCGATATAAAAATATAACTCGGGTGATTTCTTTTCAAGTTTTTTTTAACTTGATATATAAAGGATACATTACTTAAAAATTTGTAACATTTCCATGTTATAAAATGAATATACCTATACATTGGTAATATTATTTAGTTAGATCGATTTTAATTTATATTTATTATATATTTGCAAATAAATTTTACTTCAGAACTCATTGTAATTTTAGGCCTTTTTACAATCACTAATTAAACAAACTTAATAGCTTAGTATTTTTCTACGGAATTCTTGTATTTCATTTATTAAATCTGTTTGTACATACACTCATCACAATGAAATTAATAGTAATAATAATCACAATGAAATAAATGTATACAGAATTCGTAGTATGTTCAAAGTGACTTTTTATAAGTTTTGCAAGACATGTTTTGTGAAGATACACTGATTTATTACATTATAGATGACATAAGACTAGTATTACAATAGACAGACACATTAGTAGTTAAGTGTTCCATATATAAATACAATTTTTTTTAAACAATTGTTTTTTATTTATCATGACAACAACAAAAAAAATACATTATTCTATTCCATTAAAATGTTTATACCATTTAATTTCTAAAAGAAAAATATACTGAGTTCTGTAATATAGAAAAAAAAGCATGATTTTCTGTATAAAGCTGAGCTCAGCTTTGATCTTGTATAAAAATTATATATTTTACATGTATTCACATGAAAATAAAAAAGTATTTTTTAAATTATTACATTTACATATCTATAAAGTGAATGAGTAATCTAAAGTAAACTGAATAATAGAAGAATGAATGAATAGAAGTATAGAAATGAAGAAGAACTAAGTAAATATACCTAAATTTAAATTAAATAAAGAATCGAAACTTATTTCATAAAATACTAGTCAATATATTAAAAATAAATTGAATAAATAATTAATTCATTACAAATTTAGTTTTTTTCTACGTCTTTTAACTTGAATATCAGTAGTAATTTGTGAATGGTCCTCGACTTCTTGTTTGATATTGTCAATACTTATTAAATTAACGCTTCTAGAAGCACATCCATTGGACGGTAGTTCATGGTTAGGTTGTTGTTCAATTTTAACAGACGAATTTTGTTCCGGTTTTATTTTGTTATTACAGCTTTCCGTTTCTTGTTTCCTGAAATGTTACAATAGAATAATGTTGACAGAGTTCTATACCTTGATATGAAGGTATTGTAATAAAACTTGTTAAAATTCCTCAGAGTCAATTTAATTAATTTTATCCTCAATACTACGAACAATTAGTTACTACACCATGAGATGCAGTAACATAATTAATTTGTGAAATCTTCTTTAGGCGCGTCGAGCGGTCTTGGTAGGATGTAAATTGTAAATTTATAAATTCGCGTCATGACACGCTATAATTATTATAGTAAGCGTGACCGACTGTAATGCGCTTGCGTTAGACTAGTGACGCGAAGTATAAGAGCCAGTGTACATTACATACAATGTACATTGATATTTTATATTGAGATCGTGCAGCCCATAATCTGTATAAAAAGTATATAATTAGTATTATTTTTTTCCTCGAACTGACTATGCTATTGACCTAGCAAGGTCTTTACAGCTTCACCGGACTACTAAGGCGAGCGTTTAAGGCACTCAACCGATTTGGATTTTAGGTAACATACACAAGGGTGTACGGCGCACCTCGGCTTGGGCTGTTACCTGAGAAGTCGCGTCTGACCTAGCTAAACTATTCTAAGCTATTCCTACATATATACATTTGTGAATCATACAATCGAAATTGCATGATTCACAAATGCATACATGTATATTGGAATGAAACGAACTAAACTATTCGATTCAGTTTGATAAGGAAAAAAAAACAAAACACTTCCACCATGTTTATGTATGGGCACGTGTGTGAGAGGTGATCTCATATATATATATAATGATAATAATGTCAATTTACAAATTATGAAATTTAAAAATTCACACTATAATTTATTTAAAAATTCAAAAGACAGTTTAAATTCTATTGTTTTGAGTTATCACTTTTTAGGGCTGTATTAATAAACTGCCTCCACTATATTTTATATCAACCCCTAAGATATCTGAAGAGGTGAATACTTAAAAACACTTCTTGGTTTAGACACTGGTAAACTTAATTTGACAATTCATTTTTTTCCAACTAAACTGCTGCAATCATCATCGTCTTACCCTTATTCCACGTAAGGAGGATCGGCCCAACATGTTTCCCTTTTCCACTCTCCCGTGTCAAACGTCATCTCAGTATTCATACATTTTATACATATCATTTTCACACAATCCATCGACGCCTTGTTCGGTCCTCATTTACTCCTATATCTGTCCACTTTCATACACAAAACTTTTATAGTTACATACTTTTCATCTTTTCTTATAATATGCCTGTACCATGTTAACCTATTACTCAACAACATCTTAGTCACTGGTGCTATTTTCAAACTTCCTCTGATATACTCATTCTTAATAATATATTTTAGTTACACCATACATCCATCTTAACATTCACATCTCTGCAACATGTAGGTAATCTTTTCTCATCCATATCTTTCATAGCCCAGTGCTCGAATCCATATAACACGACTTGTCTTATTATAGTTTTATACATCTTCCCCTTGAGTTTCAACGGTATTTGTGGGTCACAAACTACCCCATACAACTTTCGCCAGTCATCCAGTATTTATCCTATTCCTCACGTCCTTGTCTACGCTACAGTCCTTTCCGGATCAATGAACTGAGGTACTGAAAATTGGAACAGGCTAGAAAGGATACACCATTTAAGGTTGCATGTCAAAAACTGGATGTACCTCTGAAGTCACTATTTTTATATTATTCTATTTTACAAATATACTAACATCATTCTTTTATATATATAAGGACATTTTATGATACTTACACATGTATTTCTTCAGTCGTAGGATGGTCTGTGGTTTGTAGTATTTCATACTGCTCAAAGTTTGTCTCAGACAAGTTGTGCCGACTCAGGTGAGTGTCTTCGTTGAACTCTTTAGTTTTAACAGATACTGAAAGTAAGAAATTGTTGAATCTTGAATGAAACATTATTCTTTTTATTTTGTTTATATATTCTGTATTTTGATACATAACAGATGCTAATATAAGTTTTACTTACTTAGAGATAATTCTTCTCCTTTCGACTTGTAAGCAAATATTTCATCATCTTTTTTTTTTAACAAGGCTATTAACTCATTTTGACTTGAGTTAAGGTTATGAATTTTTTTCAAAAGAGGTTTAGTGATTTTATCATAAAACTGTAAGCAATAAATAATTATAATTGTATAACGCAGATCAAACTTATGACATAAACCAGTCAATAAAAGATAGTCACTGTTAAGGACAAGTTGCAACATTTCCTGTGCTTTTCAGATTAATTTCCTAATCAACCTTACTCTTTGATCTGGAACACAGTAACATGAGTTTTGCACTTTCACTAATAAAACAGATGTAGTGGTTGTGCTTATACTAAAAATTTTTGCAAAGTTTCTACTATTTTAAAATTAGTGTTTCTTCGATTTACCTATATAAATTAAAGTCAATCACAGAATGTATGTTTTTTTTTCATTATTAAAAATGTACTATGGTACAAAAAGTTTGTACTAATGTTATTTTTGGCTGAGTGCCTTAAGCTCTCGCCTTAGCAGTCTGGTGAAGCTGTTATGGCCTGTCAGGCTAATTATGTAGTCAACTCGAAAAAAAAAATGTTATACTTACTAGTTGTTCAGATCCTTTACTTAACTTACACTTCAACTTTAAAGTGTACCTTATAAATATTGATAAAGTAATTTCTAAGATGTTTCCATTTTCTTTTCTTTCAAAACATTTCTTTCTTAGTTTATCTAGATCAGATAATATACTACTGCCTTTTCTTAGGAAATCTTCTTCATTACTGTATTCTAAGCCTTCATTACTTTCCTGTAAGTATATAATTAAATAAATGAATATACACATATTACAGTGGTCTCCAAGACAAGAAACTGATAAAAATTCAATAAGCTATTATCAAAATCAATGGAACCCACTGGTATTCAAATTAAGGGCATAATTGATCAACAACTCATTAAAAAAAATACATTATAGGTTTTAGCCTTTGATCACAAGCTCATCTAATATAAAACATAGAGTGGGACTGGCTTTCAAGCGCAACTGCTGGAACACAGGAACTTGTGCTTTATGATAGATTTTCAACTTATGTGTGGTAGCTAGCCAGGCAGACTTACAAAAAGCCTTACCACCATGTTATGAATTCATCACAATGTTATCTTTCACCAAAAGCTCTGACTCAGTTAAAAGGATTCAAACCTACATAATAGACCCAGTGTTTAGACTATGTGTAGAGTCTAGACCAGCTATGCTCAACCTGCAGCCTGCAGGCTCTTTGTAGTTGGCCCACCTGATTATACTTTATTTTCAATTATTTTAAATTTCGTGCCCATCAGAAAAACTATAAGCATGCTGAGTAAATTAAATAGGTTCTAGATAACCCAATCTCAATGTGTTCCTTATGATATAAGGGTTATAGCAAGCGTGTTTTACTACAAAACTATTTTTCACTACATGAATATGTGGTTAATTTGAAATTAAGATTTTTATTTGAAACCTAAATATTTGTAGTTTGAGGCCCAGAACACCATGACTGAAACATGTTTTTTTTTTAAATTTTATTTTTGGCAACCAATCTTTTAGATTATTACTGCCATTGTCGAGTAGTTAATAGTATTACAAGCTCTTCTTCCATTCCATTTTTGGCAACCACTCTTCTAGTAGACTATTACTGCCATTTTCAATTGAGTATCGATATTACAAGTTTCTTGATATAATTTCAATTAACTAACAAGATGGTGGCCGTCTTGTTAGAACTTTCCATGGAGTTTTCGTGGCATCTCAGAATTCATGGTCCGTGGTATTATTTTACATTCACTTCACTTATGCACAATAAACAAACTATATTACATAAAACACCACCAATTTTACACAATATAGAGTCAAGTAACACAAGATTATGAATAAAAAATAAAATTCACTACATGACAGACCAAAATCCCGCCAAAAACACCGAAACATGTTTATGGCCCTTTTAAAAAAAAGTTGAGTACCTCTGGTGTAGACTTGAAATGATAAAATAATAATGTGAAGGTAATAAATATCTCAAAGGTTGTAACAATAAGCAATGTCTTAATACATAATAACTAGTAGTGAATCTATCAAGATATTTTGACGAGAAAAATTATGGAGTTATAATGTGCATATAGTGTTGCAAACTTTACTCAGAAACTACGTCATGAGTTCTGTCTCAAATTACAGAATTTCAATTTTTTTTATAAAAACCTAAATATCAATAAAAGTGTCTCGTTTATAATAAGCTAAAATAAGCCAAATCCAATGACAAATTACCTAGTCACTAGTTAAACATGTATTAATACAAACTAAGTACTTCATAATGTAAAGATGAGCAATACCTTCTTGTTTTTCTAAGGAATAGTGAAGGAAATATCTTGGCACTTTTTATTCCACAATGCAATAATTGTTTGTGTAAGTGTATAGGTGTTATTAATGTCCATTGTATCACTTATGGTCTTTTGATTTGATTGGTTTTTGTTATGATTTGATTTACGATTATTCTATTAAATAAAAAGATTTATACATCCATATTAGTGGCAGTTTATTAATCTACTGTTAGATATATTATTTAATCTTCACTCAAGATGAATCTATACTTTTTTAATATCCTACATTTAACTGCATGATTAGTTATTAGATGAAAATATTCTACCATGATTCTATTTTTTCTGAAGTGTTTTTGCTTTGTTTAAAACTAAGATAAAACTACTAAAACTAAGCTAAGATAAAACTTTAATAACAGAACATTTCTTATCAGTACATTACAAGAACGAATTAATTAGAAAACTTTTGCTCGATGTGATTATATAATAAACACATACTTTAAATCACGAACAATCGTTACATAGGTATAACAATAATAAAACATTCATATGATTTTATTTTTATGAGTAAAATAATCTGTAATTGTTTACACGCGAACAAATCGACACTTACCTCTAAGCATTTAAGAAATTCATTTCTGGTAAATCTTATAAACCAAATACTAATATAATCTGTTATATATATGTCATAGCCATTTTCTTCTATAAATTTGATATAATAATTCGGCGAATCTTGTATCTTTTTCCACATTGTTTGTTATAATAAAAATGATTCATGATTGTTGTCAAATTGACAAGTGACTTTGACATTTCCTTTTTTATGTGTGGTAGTAGGGATGCACGATATTAGAAAACAGCGATATGACATCAACTTCAAAGTATCGATGTACAATTAACATCTATAACAAAATATAATATGAATATTTGACATTTATTATTGAACAAAGCATTTCCTGTCTTTACACTTATTACACTATATGCTTTTTAAAAGTATCAGTAGAGTTGTCTGTGGCTAAAATTGGTAAATGATTGACTATGTCCAACATGCAACTCAAGTCGAACGCACATTCTATTGTTGTTATATGCCAAAAATTATGAACTGATATTTAATGGATGAAAGAGAGGTAATAGAATTAAAAAAAATTACATAAAAGAATTTGTCATAAGTCATAAATAATAAAGTTCTTCATAACTATATTCGTATCCACATACGGACAAGAGAATATTTCCTGCCGCCGTAACAAGTTACAGGTCAGAATGCTGTGGTAACCCTAAAATAGTAGT